>JAJHUR010135027.1:85697-113287 GCA_027495735.1 Lutjanus campechanus
CAGTACTAAAAATCTATACTCAAGTACTGTTACATTATTAAAATATTACTCAATTTCAAGTAAAAGTACTTAAGTGAAAGTACAAAGTATTCTTCTAAAAAACTACTCAGATTATTAGTTACTTTATAATCCACGATGTTTAATGTATTATCAGTGGCAGCGGTAAATCAAAGGAGTTTCAGTTTGTACAGATCTTTTGTCTAAATTACTTCAAACTCCTGTTCTGTTCTGCTGCTCAGTGGCCACAGTCACCTCTCTCTTTTTTTAAGTAACTAATATACTAACTAATAAATAATAACAAATAATAAATAACTATACTTAAGTACAAGTAAAAGTAAAGACTTATACTACTCATAAAAGTACAAGTACCCCCCAAAACTACTTAATTACAGTTATTTGAATATTTGCAATGAGTTATTTCTACCGCTGGTTAAAGAGCGATGGGTGGATAACTTGAAAATTAACCTCAAAATACAGAAATCATCTTACCACGTCCGCCATACTGCCATCTCTCTTTAACTTTTGTCAAAATAAATCTGCATAATCTACAGTAATGAGCACACTGCCCTCTTGTGGACACATTGAGTAATTACATCTGCAACATCAAGCTAGACACAATAGCATAGTAATACTTCCCATTACAACTTTCAAAATAAAAGGTGTACTCGATGCAGTTACGTGCATTGACCACAGGAGGGCAGTATATATTCAGGATTACAATATAAAACGAGCTCTTGGCATTTATAGCTGTAAATTAGTCTGTTTCTGGTAGTCCTCTTGGTAGCTAGGTTATCTATGCTGTACAATTCATACTGTAAAAGAGTGATGGGTGGATAACTTGAGAATTAACCTCAAAATACAGAAATCATCTTACCGCGTCTGCCATACTGTCATCTCTCTTTAACTTTTAAATCATCTTACCGCGTCTGCCACACTGTCATCTCTCTTTAACTTTTGTCTAAATCAATCTGCATATATCTACAGTAGTGAGCACACTGCCCTCTTGTGGGCACGCTGAGTAACTACATTAGCAGCATCAAGCTAGACACAATAGCATGGTGATACTTCCGGTTAATTTTTCAAAATTGACGTCGTACTACATGTATTTCCTTGTGTGACCACAGGAGGGCAGTATATATTCAGGATTACAATATAAAACGAGCTCTTGGCTTTTATAGCTGTAAATTAGTCCGTTTCTGGTAGTCCTCTTGGTAGCTAGGTTATCTATGCTGTACAATTCATACTGTAAAAGAGTGATGGGTGGATAACTTGAGAATTAACCTCAAATTACAGAAATCATTTTACCGCGTCTGCTATACTGTCATCTCTCTTTAACTTTTGTCTAAATCAAACTGCATAATCTACAGTAGTGAGCACACTGCCCTCTTGTGGGCGCACTGAGTAACTACATTAGCAGTATCACGCTAGACACAATAGCATGGTGATACTTCCGGTTAATTTTTCAAAATTGACGTCGTACTACATGTATTTCCGTGTGTGACCACAGGAGGGCAGTATATATTCAGGATTACAATATAAAACGACTTCATGGCATCTATAGCTGTTAAGCGTGGCCTCTTTTGGGTAGCCTTCTTGTTAGTTAGGTTATTCATACTGCACAATTGGTGCTGTAAAAGACAGATGGTGGATAACTACACTTTTCAATTGTCTGCATAACTTGAAAGCTAAACAGAAATCAAGTTGCCTCACCCACGTGCTTTGGCCACTAACAGACAGTGTATATTCATGACTTCCGGATAACCCTATCAAAATAAAATCGCCGTTAACCAACGTGAACGTTGAGTATTTTGTAACACCTTAAAATATAAGGTCTGTGTAAAGAGGAACCGTCTTTCTGGTTTCAAGTGAAGCAAAACAAAGGCCAAATAAAAATAATCAGAGTATTTTTAAAGGACCAGTCATAAAAAAAAAAAAAAAAACTTTCCAGTTGTCTAAAATAGTCTAGCCTTCTATCATACCTTCACACGCCATTTGTTTTTATTGTTTTGTCATTGTTGTTTTATTACTGTGTTGAATGTTTGTTTTTGTTTTTGTTTTGTTTTTTTTGTGCGTTAATGCTTTATTATTATTATTATTATTATTATTATTATTATTATTATTATTATTATTATTATTTTAAATCCTTTTATTGATGGTGATATTGTTCTTATCGTTTTTATGATGAACACATTCATTCTTCCTGTTATTTGTAGTTCTTACCCTGTAAAGCACCTTATAAACCTTGTGTTTAAAATGATAATATATATGATGATGATGATGATGATGATGATGATGATGATGACTGACAATCCCCCCCAAAAAGGGATGATGTGTTTTCTTTAATTGCACATTTTTTAATATTATGGGATTTACTGTAAATGGGGGGGGGAAAAAACATTTATATTTTTAAAATAAATTTTCAATATCAAATAGTGACTTTGACTTTATAGTGTGATTATTTATAGTTTACAAATAATCTCAAGAAAAAAATGTGTCTTAAAATATCAAACAGGTTTCAGTGCATATCATCACTTATTTATTTAACGGTGTATTAATTTTCATCTGTAAATTAATGATAAGAATAGAACCATTGTATTGGGGCAAAAGTAAATGTTTAAATTATGAACACAAACTAAGCAAGTTAGCAAGTAACACTTTTAGACACTTTGTTCATAAACGCATCAGGACATCAAATACCAACACGTTGGGTTGATGAAACGTCCTGAGCACAGCAAAATAATCAGAAAAAAAAAATAAAAATACAGGCAGAGGGTCGCTACAGCTGACATAAAGTTATAAAACACAGCACAAACAAAAAGGGGTGAAGTTTTGTTCACAAACCAGAGATATTCATTTTACTGCCAGAAAAGAGCAACAAAACCAGAAAATACTCACATTTGAGAAACTAAAATCATATATTTTGGACATTTCTTTATTTAAACTTGACTCAAACTGATTAATCGATCATCAAAATAGTTGGTGATTAATTTAATAGTTGATTAGTTAATTGTTGCAGCTCCAAATCAAAGGCAAACAGTACTCTCACACTAATGCACTTTATACACTTGCATTACTCTGGTTGGCAGGTAAATCAGAAATAAATAAATATCAAGGGACTTCCTGGTTGAATGAAGATTAAACAAACAAACAAATAATATATCTCTCATGGACTCTCAATAAAGGCAACAAATACTGCAAATGAAAGAAATGAGTCAAGCAGAGGACAAGGCAAAGCAATCTTTTTAAAAGTTTTTTTTAATAGCAAATAAGACACAACTGCACCTGAAGCAGTTGGGGTTCTTGCGATGTTGCTGTTTGACCACTAGAGAGCTGCAAGAATCCATCAAATCCAAGTTGAAACACCTAAAATAGTTTTGGTATGTGGAGTTTATAGTTTAAAATAGAGCCACCACAGACAAAGCAGCACCATTCTCATGAATCATTTCATTCAATAATATTAAATAAGTGAGCATGAAATGCAAAGAAAGAAAACACTGACTGACATGGACCTGAGGGTTACTTGTTTTAGGTTATGAAGCAGAAAAATAAATTTGTCTCATTTCAGAGAAAAATATTATCCTTTTATTTACATATCTTAACTGACTGACTTTCACATTTGTACATGATGAACAGCTACAATATACTGTATGTGTACAGAACCTTGTCAGTTCTGTAGACTTATAAACACTGAATATGCATGTAGCTATAGGAAGCCCTTAAATGCATATTTCCCCAATCTGAGGTACCTTAATGACCGTCCCAGATTACCCAAAGCACGCTGCCCCACATTATCAACCACAGGCCTGTT
This sequence comes from Lutjanus campechanus, assembly GCA_027495735.1. Taxonomy (NCBI): domain Eukaryota; kingdom Metazoa; phylum Chordata; class Actinopteri; order Lutjaniformes; family Lutjanidae; genus Lutjanus; species Lutjanus campechanus. The sequence continues at coordinate 89,506 of JAJHUR010135027.1, forward strand.
TGATAAAGAAGAAAGAAAAGAGAGATTAGAAGCACGGTTTTAAACCATTTAACACATATTTTGTTGCTTGAATAGATCACAAACTTAATTTGATACCAATTAAGAACATTGTCTTATTCATGACACATGTATATCCTTATTTATATCCTTGTCAGAATCCTGTGTCATGGGCCTTGTCTTGCAATTCTCAGGGGAGCTTCCTGATTGACAAGTACCCCACCCCTTTCTGTAACATCACCCTCATGAAGTTTAAGTATCACACATTACCCAATGTCCCAGATTAACCCTATAAAGCTCTGTGTATACTATAAATCCACAACAACTTGAGAAATTATAGCATTTTCCTGTTTTTTATTGATATATTCGGTCTTTAATGCGTAGCAGAATACTTCGAAAATAATATTATAGATTTTACAGACAAATGTAGTCTCATTACTGTTTAATGACACGATTTCTTGTTTAAGAAAAACCTCTTTTGACCAAACCTGTGCACAGAAATATTAATAACATCAAAATTAACAGTCATTCCTGTCTGTAGTCGCCCCACAGTCTTTATGATTCTGATCAGTGCAGCCAGAATCAGCTCTAAAGGTCAAGCAGAGGCAGAATTGGTCATTCAGCAGCCTCTTCTGCTCAAAGCTAATTTGTGAGTAAGTAAAGCAGCCTGCATGTCACGCTGCAGATGACTTTAGGAATTCAAGTCCTGTAAAAGCAGGAGGACAAGAGAAGCATTTCATGTGCGATATTAACATACTTACATCACTGAACTCACTGACATCACTTCATAAGGACTGTTATGACCTTTAGCTTGTGGTGAAAAGGGGAGCAACATTAACACGTTGGAATTGGTAATAAAAAAAAAAAAACTAAAGATATTTTTTGGCAGGATTTGGTAACTGACAAACAGAAAGTGTGAGACAAGAACTACAAAGGAAATGAGACAATGGATGCTGCTCAAATCAAAGAAAAAAATATAACCAAAGAAGGAGCTACTAACTAATGGCTAAAGAAAATCAAAGACGGCAAAACAAAATCCTCACTAATCTACTTTATGTGCCAAAAACAGAAAGACAATGCAGACAGCACCTTTTATCCTAATTTTTTTAGACAATACCAAATCAGTTATTTAATATTTTTCCATGTCCAGTCTTGGGTATTATTATAAAAGTAAAAGACCTAATAAAGCATCCTCCTGCCAATCAAATCTTTTATTTTTCAGGTAGTGTTAATTCACTTTACAAGCTACAGTATTTCTGATTCTGATTGCCCTTTTTAAGCATAAATATAAAGGTAGGTGAAAATTTTACATGATTAAACTCTGATTCTTTTACTAGCTAACAAACATTATAGTAGGCTACTTAACATCTTATTGCATCAATGGATGTCTTTACTGTAAAAATAGTGAAAAAAAATGCAACATTTGCAAGTATTTTATTGAAACTTAAATAAAATTATAGTGAAATGGGGTTATTAATTCATTAAGTAACAGAATGAAAAAAACAAAAGAGAGATAATATCAAACACTTACACATTAGTCAAAGCAAAATACAAAGCAAACAGAAAATGAGAGCACTGATTTAACTACCATACAATTTAATTCAGAGATTTTCACTAAGATGCCAAATGACAATAATACAACCAGATTTCTTTACAGTATAAACAACTAATTGGGAGCCCAATTAAAGACTGAAAGTGACACACTTTAGTGTAGCACCAGAGCTGTACTGAGGTCATGTCCTCAGTGTTTCTGGTAATTTGGGGGATTTTAACAACATAAATTATTGTTTATATTGTTCAGTTACACATAAACCATAAATTGTGTCCTTTTAGGCCTAATTCTGGTATTATTTAGGCTCAATATCTTTCGATTTGGCATCCTTAAACTGCAAAAAATATTTTTTATTCAGTGATTTTTGTCTTTGAGTCCAGTTTTCTAAGAGTTTGGAGAACAGTTTCAAGAAAATGTTGTTGTTTTACAGCTCAAATCAGTAATAAATTACTTATTTGTGTTGGGTTTTTTTTGCAGTGTAAACAAAAAAATAATTAAAAAGAATAATACAATAAATTGGTAAAAATTATTTAAAGGTTTTGACACATCATTTAGGCCATGCAGGCTGAAAAATGTTTACAGAAAATATAATTAAATGAGAGTTAAATGAGTTAATAGATAAGAAATAATTTATAGGCTTATAATCAGAAACTTTTTTGATTCTTTTTTGGTGAAAAAGTGGGGTAATGTGGGCTCCTGACCTCAGTATATCTAAATTTGTGGCTACAGCAATGTTCAGCACCATGGACAGAGACACAGACGAACACAATCAGCTTCAGCCTCACAGTTTGCCAGAGGTAGAAGCTACTCTTAGGAAACACCAACTCACAGGACACTGTACATTACGGTGTGCCTCGGCTGAATCGAGAAACTAATTGGATAAGAAATGTTTTTCTTGGAGATAAGGCACTATCTCTTACTGGTATGACACTACTGATTTAGCTATAATTAAACTTTATCATATCAAAGTCAGCCATAATTCAAGCTCCACTGATAGCCTTTCAAAATCCCCTGACTAAAAATGAAGTACACCTCCTATATGTCTTTATAATATGCTCTTATAGGGACTTAAAGTGTGGCTGACACAGAATGAGTTTACAGTAACTGTAGGTCTGCTTCTGTTTGCTGATTGCAGCCACATGACATTCATATACAGGGTCGAATTACACAGTGGCGGCGCACCACTAATAAAACATGCCATGTGCATGCACATGCATGGAAGTGCACGGCACTGAGGTCAATTTCAGGGTTACTGCGAAAAACTCTCTACTATTACTGCTACAGACAGTTAATATTGTCAATAACATAGACGCTAAATAACACCGATTCATAATCAAATAATGAATTTATTAATCAGAGCAAAAACAAGAAACAAAATTACAAAATCAGCAGGGGGACACAGGCAATGTTCATTTGCTTTTACATGAGAGGATTTTACATAAAGTAACACAGGCTTCTAGAAACAGCTGCTTTGCCACTTGCATCTGTCTCTGTCACACACGCTCTCCTCACTGACTGTCCCTTCACTTCCCTGTCGTTTACCTTCTGTCTGTGGATTGTTGTAACCGGGGGAATTGGCTTTAGGGCCAAAAGTTTTATTCACAACCACGAAAAGCAAGCAGGAACAGGTGACATGTTGTCTGTCTGTCTGTCAGTCGCCTCCTCTCCATGTCAGAACCAGACAGTGTGGCTGCCTCAGAGCCACAAACACTGCACACAGCATTGTGTGAATTGGTGAAGACAAATATTTGGCAATTATAATGTTATGAACAAATTGATACGTAACACACAGAATATTTTTACTATACTAATTTATTTCAAGAACATCATGTTTTAGAGCTCCACCCAAATGTCCCAAAGTGGACTTTCAGGGGCGCCCATGTCATTTTCAGGGGAGCTGAGCTCTTCTTAGTTCTCTCATAAATCGGACCATATGTACACTGTGTTATTGCACAGTATTCATTAATGTCTTACTTACATTTAACCCTCTATGGTGTTGCCTTTTGATAACATCGGCCCTCTATACTCACACAACATATCTGAAGCTGTAGACTTGCTGGAAGTCATGTTGAATCCCTTTTTTGCAGCCTTTCTAACATGGTTCAGCTTCATCGTTTCTCTCCACAAAAATTATCTGAATTAATCGACAATGAAAATAATCATCAGTTGCAGCTCTACATGTCATTATGGATTCTCACCATGACAGTTTTGGTATTGTGTATTTAGGGTTATATACTGTTCAACCAAAATAAGACGGGGTGTAAAATGTAGTGATAACAAAGACAAACTGAAAACAAGCGAAACACTGAAATGTGACTCACTGTCTTGTTTTGAGGATGGTTATGATAGTTTGGTTTAATAGATTTATGCTGAAATAAACTCTTCAGCATATTAATTCCTACATTCTGTTCTGAAGTGGTACCATGTTGCCTAAAGGCAACGTTCAGACAAACTTATGAAAAGAGTTAATTTTTAATGTTTATCAATCTCAAATGGCATAAATTTTAAACTGTTAAAACAAATGAATATGTTCCATTACTGTTGTAATATATTTTATTCAAATTTTAAACAATAACTCTTTTCTGATTCCTTACTGTTATGCTACAGTGTTGCTTTAAGTTAACACAAACTAAAATGTACCCTTAAAAAATATTTCTTGAAAACTATGTTTACTTTATTATGTTTACTTTACATTACAAATACTCTTTTACCAACTGGCATCATAATGGGCACTATAGAGGGTTAGAGTGCCTTTCCAGTGGACAAAATATGATAAATTGCCCTCTTGTCCCTCAAGTAGACAAATTGTTATAAAGTACCCTCTAGAGTACCCTCAGAGTAGACAAAACATAATAAAGTGTCCTCTAAAGTGCAGTTCCAAAGGACAAAAGGTGATAATGTCCCCTCTAGAGGGCCCTTTGAGCGGACAAAATGTGATAAAGTGCCCTTCGAGTGGATCAGCAGACCAAACTCAAACAAAACTCTAGAGCAGAGACTGTGTCAGGACCAACAGGTGGGTCACAGGACATTTAATTTGGGTCCCCAAGTAAATAAAACACTTTGGAAGAAATTCTGCAAATTTAAGATTTATATCTGCAGTTCACCTTTTATAAAGCCTTCACTGATAAGAGGATAAACAAGAGCCTATTAATTCTGCCTAAATGCACTTATTTTGTTTCATTTATGTTGTAAGATAAAATGTTTTCCTGATAAGAGGAAATAAAAACAATTAGATGGCTTGTTAGCTCGGCCTAAAAAGTGTATTTCCTTCTTTCTAAAATTTTAAGAGGTGTATATGTTTTTAATACAGTGTCAAGATAATGTAGGGTGATATGGTAATTGCAGTAAAAATAGTCAGGAAAGTTAATTTATGCACAATTAACTCTTCCCAGAATTTATTGATGAGACCTATTATGACTTGGGTCGTGATGGTTTGTCAAGTTTAAAAAAGTGGGTCCCCAGGGGGAAAAAAAAAGTTTTGGAAACACTGCTCTAGAGTACCCTTCCACTGGACAAAACTTTATAAAGTGCATCAGGACTTTCAGCATGCTGGTGCCCCACCACATCCAGCTGGTGCCCTTTTGTATTTTTAGGCTCACCATTGTTACCAAGACACTGGCAGGAATACTTGTGGCATAGAAATGTTACAGTGACCCAGACAAATGGGCTCAACCACAACAAGACTGCTCTAAAGTATTCCAAAAGTAATCCAATCTAGAATACGTTACTTTACTTGGATAATCTAATGGAATGCGTTTGAACATTTCAGGGCATGTATTCTGCAGGGGCATACGTTTTAAAAGTAACCCTCGCAATTGCACAGTATTCTCGAAAGTATTTTAGAATTTATTACTTACTTTTCATAAAAGAATGAGCTGACTAAGCTGCATAAAATTCCCAATAAACCAACTGAATCTACCATTTCTGAAGTGAGATTATTGCAGCCCCGACCAAGCGCTACTTCAACTTTTTTTTTTTTTTTTTTATCCATTCCCTCCGAGCACATCGCCCAATTGGTATGCGCTCAGTGGGGACCGCCTTTGTTTTCCAGCAGCGCCAGTCTCAGAATATGGCCAATAATTTAGCTGAGGGGCGGGGAGCAGCGCGGTCTGCAGACCCAGTGAGTCTGGCGGTGTGCCGAGGAGAGGCAGCAGGCAGCAGGCAGGCAGCGGTGGCAGAGATGGGCTCACACCTCTGAATCACAACTCAACCTCCAGTCACTCACACCTCTGAATCACAACCTCCAGTCAAGCATCTCGGAGACCAGCCTGGGACTAGTTGTTTTCTTTTTTTTCTCTTTTCTTTTTTTTGTGGAGGTTTTTTTTGTGCTTGTGGTGCTTATAAAGACTGGTAGACGGGAGGGTTTACAGTTGCATTCCGACGCTCAGCACTCCTGTCGTCTCACCTGCACGGCCGGTGAAGAGGTCCGCTGTGAAAATAATGCATCCAGATAAGCACGTACCTGAACTGGTGGCCGAGAAAAACAGCCTGGACCCCTCGTTTGTGCACGCCATGCGCCTGCTTGCAGAAGGTAAGTCAAGTATTTTTTTTCCCCCCGAAGTATGATCTACTCCAAATCACTTGTTTATCCTCCACCATGCTCCCCTGCAACCGAAAACACCGCTGCATTACATCCAGGTGAAGTACAGTGACCTAATGTGAGCTTATTTGAACACATTGCCCTTGACTCTTAATGCCTGTTTGATGGCAGTGAATTCACTGTGTTGGGTGTTTGATGGAGGAAGCTGCTCCTTGGCTCCAGTGCAGAACTTTTCGGAGGTTTTCCTTCATCGAGTGATAAAAAAAAATTGCAGTGAGCACAAGTAAAGAAAGTCATCATATCTTATTCTAACCCACTGCCCTCCAAGGTCAAGTAACCGGCACACAACACGCAGAAAATAATCTGATAATATTCTCAGAGCAGTCCTCCTGGACCAGATAGGTGAAAGGACTAATTGCCTTAATTGTGTGACTGACTGGATTAAAACTGTGCTGTTAATCCTCGGATATGTACAGTCCTGCTGCTGTCTGTTCAGCATAGAGTGAAGTCACTGTCATTTAATTAGTGAACTATTAAAGCGTCTTTATCAGACCCAAACAAGCTGCATGTTGTCAGAAAGGACTTTTCTCTTCTGCAAACTTGACATCCATGTTGAATATTCTTGATAAAAAATGATGCACAGAGACCAAATATTATCATCAGTCTGATATTTTAAAGTACCTGAGAGATCAAATACAGGCTGCAGTGGAAGTGCTAGTAAAAGTTTAAACAGGAGTCACATACTCATGAGGTAATGATTAGTTCATGAACATCCATGAATTGATCTGACCACTTTCTTTATAAATGTTTTGAATCGGCTGGTGAAAGACAACTCATGGATTACTAGTTACTAATTAACATAAGTCCTTCATTAAATCATCAATATCTTATGATTACTTACTCTTTTTGTGTCCTCTAAAAAAGTGATACATAATACTGAGTAGTTACTGAGTAGTCTAATATCTACTCAGTATTATGAATCACTTTACTGTAGGAGGGGGCGACACTAAAAGTGTAAATAATGTTTAAGTAATTAGGAATTAACAAGTTACTAGTTTTGTGCCGTTCACCAGCCAGGTAAGCATCAATCAGGAACCATTCATAAAGAAAGTGGTCGGTGTGATTGATTCGCAGATATTTATGAACTTATCATTACCTAATGATTCATTCATCTTGGACCTCCCAGTCTGTTCTCCATTAGCAACCACTCATTAATTATCAAGCACTTCCTGATTTGTTTCTCACTTGTTTATTCATTAACTAATCATTAACTATTCATTAGCAACTCTATAACATTTGATTAGGAGTTATTCACTAACTAATGGTTCACTAACTCAGTTCCCAATCCTGGTAACTACTCAAAATGTTGTGTATCTTACTGTTAATCGTTACCAAGAAAATGGCTTAATATTATTTAGGTGGATGTAGTTTGGCATGTAAATATCACCTTCACTTATGACAACGTACAATAACTGATAACTGTCACCAAGGTCGCAGAAGGGACTCAGTGGCACTGAGACAGATGTTCTACAGTCTCTCCTCTGACTTAATGTTACAGTATGTCTAACAGGGCAGTATAATCAGGCTCAGCCTGCAGCATATAAAGTACTTCTTCATACTGCAGGTAGCCTTGGTCTCATTCACATGCTGGAAATGTGTCACTTTTGATAGGAAACTTATCACAGCAAAGCAAACACAAGAAGTCAGCTCAGCTCATCCACTCTACAGATGTTACTTTTACATTTCTCCAGTGCTGTGCTCTCTTATGTCCCAGTCTGGCTAGCACTCATAATGGTTTGCGTGATGTGCTACAGTGGGTGAATGGATGAATGAATATACTTTTATTCTAGCTTCAGAGATCCAGAGGTCCTCCACCCACATCGGCTTGCAGGACACTGTACAGAGGCAAGAGAAAACAAACAAGCAAAACACTCTGCATGCTTTCATATATTGACTTTAAACCTTCAACAGTTCAGTGAAACCTAATGTAAACATTTACTGTAATCTACATTAATCTGTTATTTTCAAATTAAAAGTAACACAAGAGACGTTATTCATATATGTATAATCGATCAGCTGTTCGTTTCATAAACAACCCAAGATGATGTCCACAAGTGTTTTGTTGTGTCCACAACCCAAAGATAGTTAGTTTACTGTCATAAAGGAGTAAAGTAACCAGACAATATTAACATCTGATAATCTGAAATGAGAGAATGTAGACATTTTTTATATGACACAAGACGATGAATTGATTATAAAAACAGTGGGGGAATAATTTATTGATTAATATGGTGATTATTTTCTCTCGTCGGTTCATAAATGTCACAAAATGGTGAAAAATGTCATTGCCCAAGGTGACGTCTTCAAATATCTTGTTTTGTTCCACAAACCAAAAATAATTAGTTAACTGTCAGAGATAAGGAAAGAAACCAGAATATAGAATTTTAGACATTTTTATTTAAAAGATGATTCAAAGTGATTAATCATTTACTAAAATAGTCGGTGATTAATTTAATTGTTGTTTAATAATCAATGAATCATTTATATGTTTCAGCTCTATAACTGTAGGTTAGAGTAATCTGCACTGATTGGACTGGGTGTTTGTGCTCTGGTGTCTCGGCCCCTTGAGCTCTCCTGTTGAAATGTGTTGATGAGACACCTGACAGTCCCACTCTTGTTGCTAACTGTGATGCAGATGGGATCATCTGTCACCCACTACGCTTTGCCAAATTTACTGAAGGCTGACTCACATAGCCAGGATACAAAAAAATCTTGTCTATATCAGATACGCTCCAGTGAACAGCAATTAGCATGTTAAAATGGTGTTATGTATTTATTCACTCAGAGACCTTTTTGTTAATTTATATGTTTATGTCATTCACATAAAGCAGTGTTTGCAGTTTTATAACAGATGCATTTGCACCTCGCTCGCTGTTCTCCATAATATACAACACAGTGCAGTACAGTCTACTAGAATGCAGTATAATACTGTACAAAAAAATACAATACACTGCAGTAGATAATAAAACATTGCAATACAATAGCATGCATTTCCCTGAAAGGAATCCAGTTTGCAAGGTCAACATGGAAAATAAGTAACAGTGGACAATCAGTATAACAGACCGTCGTACTGAAGTGTCAACTCTGAAAATGTTCGAGATAGTCAGCCTTGTGCAGCCTGTGAAATAATGTTCATAATTTTAACCACTTTCACACCATCTTTATCATTTTTGTCAGTTTTGTCAGTCTGTGCTCATGGATAATGCAGAATCATGCATATCAGTGGACAGCAGGATAAACTGTGTTTACAGATTTATAGATTCACAGCTATTTATCACAGAATAGAAAAAGCATGTAATCCTGAATTATTCACATCATGCACAATAAACAGCATAACATGGATTTACCATGGTCTCGTTTAACAGCTCCGTATTTATGAAATGAATTACTTATGTGTTTAATTTATGTCGCCTCTGAAGTCATTTGTCTCTCTTTGAGCAGATTTAAAGCTGTTTGGGACAAAGCTCTTCCAGGGGTGGGTGGGAAATAATTCTCTTCTTGTTTTCTTTGATAGTGACAGTAACAATAAAACAGTGAAGATTATTGGAATAACTTTGTACATAATAAAATAAATGTAACGCGTATTCAACTTTACTGCAGCGTAGCATGAGCCTATTGATTGCCAAGATTCATGGATGAAAGTATTTCCTTCATTGTGTTACATTTTAATTTGCCTTTGACAGAACAGCATGATTATTTTAAAAGTGGGTTGAACTTAGAGTCAAGAAAGGAAGCCTTCAATAGATCCCTGTGGTTTTCTTTGCAAGACTCGCCTACATGCCACATAGCCCCATCTTGCCATGGAAACCAGTGTCATTCCTAATAAAAGAAAAGCATGCAGAGAGGCTGGCAGAACTGGCATATTTGATGGATAAGGAGAAGAACATAAACTAAGGCAATTTTTAGGGTAAAGGGGACATTTCCCTGCATTCTTTTACAGTCATAAGATCTAGTTTACATTGTCACTAAGCACTTTGACAGGGTATATAATATCTCAAATGCCCCCCTGCTGTGCTGCTGGGCACAGTGACAATACAAACACATCTGCATGAGATTTGAACAATGTAGGCTTCTCTAAATAAAAGATGAGTGTAGATATGGAGGAGGACCAACACCGTGACTCATGTCAAGTTAAACACAGTATTTGGATCTCAGCTTAAACCTGTGCAGAGTCTTCTTTTGATGTGAAATACCACATTGTCTGAGCTCAAAACACCCTTTAATCCACATCCTACATGAGTTTTGTACTCATGCATTTTTTTTCCGTGCCTTTAGCCATTCTTCTGTTTGAGCACTTGAACATTGAGCCGCACTTTCTTGTGCCTCTTGTGTTTGCAGAAATAAAGAAATAGACTAAGAAAGAGATTAAGTAATGAGATGTTAATTACAGTACTGGTCACTTTCTGCTTCCATGCATAAGAGTAAATTATGTGGCAGTGCTTAATGAAAATGCTCAATCAAGGGTCTATCAAAAACAAGCTCTGGCCACATTTTGTGCAATGACCCTTAAAGTTTAATTAAAATTAGTCAGACAATACACAAACCTGTGCAATGCACTGCAACCATTTCAGCCTTACTTTTAGTCAGCTGATAAAGAAGAGCAGTAACTGAGATGTAAGCTTCAATGAGTGACTGTTAAGGAGATATAAATCTTACTCTATACTCTGAAACTTTAAATGCAAAAAGAGAGCCACTTTTTGCATGATGTTAAATACAATCAATGTATAAATATATGTTGCAGGACAGCCCTGTCTCCTAGAAATTATGTTTATACAGCTACTTTGCAACTGCAAATATATTTTGAGGAAAACGTAATGCAGACAAATTACATTTTCTGTTAAAGGTAGAATCAGTACGATTTGTCAACTTCTGTTTGTAAACACAGTAGAAAGATAGTTGATTGTTGAGTCTCGTTCCCAGGACATGAAAAACCAATGTTTTGGGTTTCGTAAAGCATCCAGTAAAACATCCATCTTGGCCTCTGCGGATGCAGGCGATGCCACACTCTTCTGGTGTGTTGGGGGAGATGATTGAGATGGATTATTTTTGTATGAGTCTATGCATTGTTTTATTCAGGGAAACCCTGCATAGTTTGCCCTTAACATAATGAGGAAATGTTAATTAACATACATGACAAGTTGATAATATGTTGATACTGAATGTGTCTGTAAAATATTCAGTGAAAATGTTTTGTCATTTGTTCTCTGCCAAAACAGGCAACCTTGCAATACACCAGTTTTAGTAACAGCAACAGCATTTTTCAAAAGTCAGCAGTGACTTGAGACATGTGATCTTGAAGGCAGGAATTACATTGTGTGTATGAACAATGTACACAATGTATGAAAACAGTTTAGCAAGATACAAATGTAATTTCTAGGAGATGGGGTTGCACAGGAGCATGCACAACAAATACATATGCCTGCTCAGTCAGGAAATATAACTTCTATTGAAAAGACATGTCTAACATTCTTACATTTCATTTGGATGGTACTTCACCACAGAGTAGAGTTCTCTCTCTGAGGATTGATTTTCATTTAATCTCTCTTTCTCTCTTGTTAATAAATTGTTGCTCACATTTTCAGTGTATCCATTATGGCTCAGTATCCAGCAGTGACCCAGCTCACAGTAACAGATAAACACGACCCCATGTGGTATGACCTATCAAAAGGACACAAAAATTACATTTCAGGAAAGTGAGACATGGCATTACATTTTCGGCATTTAGCCGACACTCTTATCAAGAGCGACTTACAATGAGTGCATGGGTCGAATAAGATTAAATTCCAAGGTCGTGAACATTTCAGGCAACAGAAATGAGTGGATGAGCCGCAGCACTCAGACAATAATAGATTTAGATTTCAGATTATGTTACTGTGCCTCTTGAATGTTCACTTACAACGGGATTTAAGAAATAAAGAAAAAAGAGAAAAAAATCTGGGGAAAATTTAGGCGTAATAGTGGCATCAGGTGTTCAGGACAGAAGCTGAATTACTGTTTTTATGTTCTCTTCTCCTGTACTGTGTTTACATTTAAATGTGTTTACTGAATGACTTTCATTTCACTTGTTAATCAGTGACAGATTTGATGTGTCTGCCAGCTGTTGGAGCAAGGTATATTTGATTCTTCTAACATCCCAGCTCTACACAGTAACTACCACATGCTGATAGAGGCTAATGTGCTGTTTCATCCAACATACCAGTAATTACATCGACGCAGAAGTGCTACAGGGAGCAGGATGCCAAGTGAACACAATTAGGACTGAAAAAAAGGAGATGTACATGTACACGACTATGAACAAACAAATGAGTGAATCAAACTGTGAATCACTCCAGATCTCATTCATTGCATCTAACACAGGACTGATCTGAGAGCAGTGACCACTAATGATCCATGCTGTCTGTCTTTTTGAATATTTCCTTAAAAGAAATCCACAGTACCAAGTATTTCCCAGTACTAAATATAGTGCCCATTTTCTCCCTATCAAACCCACACCTCCGCCCTGCTTGCCAGATTAAGATTAGGGATGTTTGTGATTAATGATTAATCACAGTTAAGACTTTAACCGATTAAAAATATATTAATTGGTTATTAATCAGAACACTAGAAATGGCAGTCATTGTGCCTTATTTGATATTCTCTTGTCTGGCATGTCCATTTGCAGAATAAGGAAACTTAGACTCAAATTAAAAATGAGAAAGAAAAAATACAGAAAAAAAAGGAAACGAGAAAAAAAGTGATTTGTATCTTACTAATCATTAATGATTAATTGACTGCTAGCATTTTCAACTGTCGGTTAAGGAACGGCACAAAATTTGCAACCCTATTAAGATGCAAAATAATTCTATCAACAGAAAGCAGTGGTAGCTGGGACTGTATAATCACAATAGGATGAAAAGTGGAACAGAAGTCAATGCAAAGACAAAACTGCACTCTACACAAACACAGTTACAACCACATATTGCATCAAATGGACAATATACACCTGCAAGTCATATCCACAGTGGTAGTCATTAAAATATGTGTAAAACAGCCATAATTTTGCTTAAATAACACAAATACCTCACTGTATTCAAACCTACAATACTATGTCTTGTATCCTCAGGTTTAAAAAGCATATCTGTTACATTACAGGTGTATATATGTAACTCACACATATAATAACATCATATATGAGGATAAGCACGCTCTATAACGCACATAATATCACATGTAATAAAGAGAAACTGATCCTAGATGTATATAATGATTATTTTGTTATCATGGACCATGTTATCTACCAAAGCTGAGGTTGGAAAATGTTTTCCATCCTGTGTGGCTTGTAAGCACTTGTATTAAATAGGTGATTATTGAAACACCATCATGATTAAAATGTGTATAATTTGCTTGCTTTTTAATATGTAATTTGCTTGAATAGTAATTACTTTTTCACTTCACCTTCCATTGCACACTCAGCTGAGAATTTGAAGATGGCATCATAATTAAATTGAAGATTTAATACTTTTATCACCCTGTCAACAGCTAAAAGCAATTTTCCTCCGTGCCTCTCAGTTAAAAACACATAAACAGCATGTGGCCAAACAGTTGCGCATGTTTCCAGCCCCCATTTACAGTCATCTGTCCAGAGTGAAAAGGGCCAAAGCTAATTGCACATCTCAAAGTCCGTTCCATAGCAGCACTCTTCTAAGAGGAGTGCTATTTGGTCTGATGTGAACAAGCAATCAGTTATTGGAGAGTCAGTAGATTGATTCATTTTTGCTGCCATTATTCATCATCATCATTATTGTAGATATAACATTCAATAGGTATATAGAAGAAATCAATGAATAATTTAGCTGTCTAGAGGCTAATGGCAGCATTCAACAAAGCCTTTGTATTTTCGCCTTTAACTGCAATTGGTGTAACTGCTTTCACTTCAATCAAACATATGAAGTAAAATCACTTAATAGAGTATTGAATCATTCATAACATATTTGAACAGTATTTTAATATAAACCAAATACATAATGACTCTCTAAACTCACAGTAATTGACTGTTTAAAGAGGTTTTTAGGAATTTTAATGAAAGCTTAAAACCGCAGGTATGGATATTATATATCTATACTTAAAGAAGTGGATAAGTGCTGTTAAGAAAGCAAGCAAGCAAGAAAGGTTTATTTATATAGCACCTTTCACAGACACACAAAGTGCTTCACAGTCAAAAGAAGTTAAATCAAATAGAATTAAATAAATAAAACAAAGATAAAACTTCAGAAAAAATGTACAAGGGAGAAACAGGTAAAATCACGGGATTAAAACTTAAAATACCATATGCCACCTAAATGCTGTCTAAACAGGTTGGTATTGAGCAAAGATCTCAAGCTTACTGGGAGACTATTCCAAAGTTTAGATGCTGCCAGTTTGGAAGAACGAGCTCCATGAGCCTTGAAATCTGTCCAAGCAACAATTAGAAAACCCTGCATGGAGACAGTATATGGAGCTCATCAGGTTTAAATTAAAAATACAGCTGGATGTCATCAATATATAAATGATAATAGATGTTTCTGAAATGACCAATTATCTATCCAAGTGGCAGCATGTAAATAGAAACTCAAATGGGCCCCAAAAGTGATCCCTGTGGGACACCACATGACAAACGTGAGCTTTATCTGAAAGATAGGAGGAAAACCACTCTAATGCAGTCCCAGAAATGTATAGCGGGTGATTTAGCCTGTGGAATAAAATGTGGGTTCTTTGTTGTTGAAAAGTAAAATGTAAGGAAATATATTTCTTTTATTGTTTACTGTATGACTTGTGTCTGTCCTCCAGTAAAACTTATGATAAAAAAAGATAACAGCCTGCAATAATAACCCAGAATACAATTCGCAGCCCCTAAACCTGGTAGAATTTGGGAGCACAAATATGTTTCTTCCAGCAATTTGCTATCTGCAGTTTTTCTTAACTGCTCGTCCATCAGTTTGGAGGTTTTTCAAGGTTTCCAGTCTTTCAGCCAGCTTTGCAAAATTAAAGCTGGGCAGAGTTAAGAAAGGTTGCTTACTGTGTGCATTATTTGTCTACACAGAGCACATGTCAGATTCCAGGACAGCCTGGAGTTTACTCTGTTGGGTGCAATGAGGTTCATCTTTATGCTCTGTTTTCTCTCATCAATTCCCTGTGTGGTATGACAGCGCAATGGTGTGGCCATTAATCAAACCTATGTTGGAAGAAATTATATTGATTTGATTCATTACAGTGAACTGTTTTATCAGGGTCTGATGGTATTTTAGTGTGTGAGTTTTCTACGGATTCATGTTTCTCTGTTGACCCATCAGAAAAAAACATCAGTTGTCCCAGCAGTGTGATAAGAAACAATTTGATCTCCAACCATCATCTTAGAGTTGAAAGCATACACATTTTACAAACATCTCCTATTCAGCAGTAGAGCAAACTGCATGCTTTAGTAGCATGGACTGTAAGGCAAACAACAACTGAAATCCAATAAAGCTGCGATGTGAGGATAAACAGCTGAGCAGTAAACATATTATCTCCAAAAAAAAACGGATGCAGCTCCCATTCTGCTTTCCTCTTATTGAACCGCATACATGCCATATTTTATACTGATAGTAGCTCAAACATTTATGTTTGTGATATTTTCTCTTTTAGCAAAGATCAAAGTGCCACACAGTCCATTACAATAAGTGTATTCATGGCATATCTGAAGGACAAAATTATTATTTTTTGCTCCATAAGAAAACCCTGTTTAGTACCAATGTTTTGTTTTTTATCAAAAGCATAGTATATATATAATGCACATATGTATATACATTATAGTTTATATCTTGGGCTTTTTGGCCTTTTTGGCCTTTTTTTTCGATAAGAGAACTGTAAATAGGAAATGGGGGAAAGAGTGAGGTGAGCACATACAGCTAAGGCTCGCAGGCTGGAATCAAACCCATGTCCACTGCTGAGGACTCTGCTGAATCTTTTTAAAGAAGATTTTGAAAATCTAAATGACACTTGTCAGGGCACAAAACAAATGACCTGTTGATCTTTACAAACTTGACTCGATAGTTTAACAGTGACTTAACCATCAGTGCAAAATAAGAAAATGTTTAAATTGAAAAATCGAATCGAATTGTGACTTTAAAAGTCATATTGAATTGTAGATTTGGAGAATTGTGACACCGCTATGCATGATCCTTTGTTCTCTTTATGTCTACGGTGTAAAGCACTTTATATTATCAACCATATGATACGTTTGTTAAAAGATTAAACCTCCGTTACACAAAATAATACTAGTGTTAAGTATTACAAATACACATAAAATTAGGGTTTTCTACACCATGTGGTTTTTGTTGTCAAGACTAGTCGCAGCCAGTCAGCTCATTGATCAGGCAGCAGCCAGGCATGTGAAGTCAGTGGAGAACAATTTCCTCGCCTGGCTAAAAAAAAAAACAGTGGCCACCTTAATCTTGTGAGGTTATGGTTGCCCATGTGCATGATGTCGAGTCAGGATGAAGTGGGACACAAATCTAACCAGCATGCATTTTAAGAACAATCGCGATTTGTCTCAAGTGTAAATATTATAGATAAAATAGTATATTTCTAAAAATAAATCTCACCTAGAATGAGCCTGTGTGTTTAATGGTGCAACAAAATGCCACCAAATATGATGTTTGTTATATAAACTAGCACTAATGTACTGTAATTATGAATACAGTTTATTTATTGAATTGGTGTTCATGATGAATTTACTTGAAACTGTTCTTCAGTCAGTTTTGATGCTCTGTGTTGCTGCATACTGACCAAAACAGATGTATTTAACCTTAAGCCATGACAGGCTGACTGAGCACATTTTCTCTTTTTCAGCAAAACCTTGTCTCTTAACTCGTACAGTTGCACACATTTATCTGGTAGCTGCCCAGTTAAACCATTTTTTTCATTCTTGGCGGCTGAGCAGCTCCGCTGAAGCAGTTTGGGCAGCGCAACAGAGAGGATCAAGAGCACCAGAATAGTCTCTGAGAGTGTTTTACTCATTCAGTCCCCCCCAATGAGATTTTTTTCATCCTGTGTGAGGACTGAAACCAGTGACCTTCAAAGCACATTCTCGCTTCTCTGATCTTTAGGCTCCCGTCGCTCTCACATATTTGACAACGATGATACTAGTGTGAACGTGTCTCCAGATTTATATATTGTAAGCTCATTTTCCTCCTTTTCTCTCCCTCTCCCTGTCTCTCATTCTCTCCTCTCTCTCTCTCTAATACAATCTTCTTCTGAGTTCACTGGCAGGCTGCAGACCAGAATAAAGGTGTTTCCCATTATGCACTGTTCCAGAGTATAATCATCTTCATGGGCTATGAAAAACATCATTACTTTATTCAAATGGTATGAACACTATGCCCATTTGAAAGTGAAACACCTCACAATGAAAACATAACCCAAAACAAATTCTCTGCCACATGCAGAGGTCCAGAACTAATCATTGAGGATATCAAGAAACAAATAAAACTTGGATCTAAGACTTTACAACAAGCATGAAAAACATTTCTAAATCCAAATGAGCTTTACTTGATGTTGTATGACTGTAACAAATACACATGAAAATGAAACTCTCAAATGACCAACACGAAGAGTTTACAGCACGTGTCAGTTCTGCCCGACACCTGATTTTATGTGGCCCTGTGAGTCATTTGCATAATACAATTCAATGCTTCATTACAGAAGTACAAACTACATGTCCCACAATGCATCCCTAGTTTCTATCTGTGCACTGAAAGCATCTTGTGTTTCAATACCATATAGTCATTTCCAGGTTTTCTTGATTAATCGATCAGTTGTTTGGTCTAGAAAATGTCAGAAAATGGTCACTGCATTAAAATTACATCTTTGCTGAGGTTAAGGTTTTATTCAATAAAAAAAAAAAGGTAAAACTAAAGTGATTGTTTTTGGAGCCAAGGAAAAACCGTTTAAAGTCAGTGCTCAGCTTCAGTCTGTGATGTTAAAAAACACAAACGAAGCCAGAAATCTTGGTGTAGCCATGGACTCAGACAAGAATTTCACATGATAATTACAAAGTCAGCTTACTATCACCTAAAGAATGTAGCAAGAAATTAAAGGACTTATATCTCAGCAGGAAACTTGTCCATGCATTTATCTTCAGTCAACGTGACTACTGTAACGTCTGTCTTTACATGTCTCTCTAAAAAAATCGATCAGACAGCTGCAGCTGATTCAGAACGCTGATCATGTGCTCACGAAGACCAAAAAAAGTAGATCACATCACTCCAGATCTGAGGTCTTTACACTGGCTTCCTGTTTGCCAAAGAACCAATTTTAAAATACTGCTGTTGGTTTATAAAGCACCGCATGGTCTAGGGCCAAAATATACTTCTGATCTTATACTATGTTATGAGCCATCCAGAACCCTCAGGTCATCTGGGACAAGCTTACTTTTTGTCCACAAAGTCAAAACTAAACATGTAGAGGCAGTATTCAGAAAACTGCAGGTCTGCTGCAACTCTTTTGAATCAAGGCTGAAGACTTTCTGTTTGCTTCTGTCTTTTATTACACTACATCAGAGGCTTTGTATTGAATTGTATTTATTGTATTGAAATGTCTTTTTATATTGTTTATGTTCCTTTTACATTTTGTCATGATGCCTTATTCTTAATGTAAAGCATTTGGAGTTGCCTTGTTGAAATGTGCTATACAAATAAAACTTGCCTTGCCTTTTACATTAGGATGGCGATAAAAGAAAGGTCAAGGGATCACCAAAGTTTTTACAATTCATCCTCTGGGGACCATGAATGTAACATTTCATGGTAATGGATCAAAGAGTTTAGGTATTTCAATCTGGACCAAAGTGGTGGACCTACGGACATCCCCAGAGCCTTATCATCCTTATGTATTGCTACACACTGTATTCATATTTTCAGCTTTTAATCATACAGTGCCCTGCATACTATATACAAACAAGAACTATCTTAAAATATGCATGTGTTTGCACACCACGGGTTGTTTTTTATGTAATTCTGCAGGTAAGCCACATAAATGCTATTTTTAAGAGGCACATTTTTAAAGCTCCTGCTGTCTGGGGACACCTGTCTTGTGTGAAAGAGTCACATAAGGAGGTGTGAATCAGCTGTGGTGATGGGAATGAAAGGTTGGAAGGGTCTTTGAATGTGGTTACCTGTGATTTCGGAGAGAGGTTTTGGGCACAGTCTGTACCCAGTGGCAGACGAGGGTGGTGGGATAGAGTATTACCGGTTCACACAGTTCACTGGGTTTACTGGATACAGTCCTCTCCATTGCAGCCTTATTGTGGGATGTGAAAATAACTGTATGTTTTCGACATAACCTATATGATTTGATAATATTGTAGGTCTGATTTCAGTGCCTTCAGAAAGCAGTCCTAAAAATCAAAGAACAAAACCCATTCTTCACAAATAAGGGTTCATCTTGAAGGGTTAAGGTTCTACCCAGAACCATTTGCCTATGAGGAAACCTTTTCTGAAAAAAGGTTTTGTCAAAGGGCGGTTAAGAGCTCTTGTCATCCTTTTTGGAGCAAAGAGTTCTTAAATGATAGAATATGGAATTTAAAAGTTCATTAGAACCCCCCAGGTGGGTTCTAGATAAAACCTTTGAAATACAAAATGGTTCTCGGGAGAGCCCCCTTGGTGGGTTCTTGTTAGCATCCTTAGAAGGTAGAAAAGTTATGTATTGAACCCTCAAATAGGGCTTTTCCAACAACATTGAAACACCCCAGTTTCCGTTCTAGTGCCTAATTTTGTACCAATCTGAGCATTTCCATCAAAAATAAACATGAAAAATTGGTTCCCAGTTGGAACCAAAAGAACTAGCAGGTTTTTCCTTGGGAGCCACAGCTATTTTGGTGAAAATGGGTTCTGGGTGGAACCATTACACCATAGAAGGGTTCTCTGTAAAACCTCTTATAGGAGGTCCTGGGTGAAACTTTTCTCATATTGTTCTATGTATAACCCTTTATGTTGGATTCTAGGTGGAATCTCTGAACCCTACATGGAACCCTTTGAAACGGTTCCACCAGGAACCAAGAGGGTTCTCCTTCAGGGACAAGCCAAAGAACCTTTTATGGTTCTAGTTAGCACCTTTATTTCTAAGAGTGTTCAGTAAATATCTGTTAGTTAGGACTTTTCCATCTGGTTCTGCTACATACTTGATGACACTCTCTTTTGATGATCTCTAATTTTTAGAGAGTTGATTTGGTGAAAGTCGTCTCGGCTCAGAGGAAAAACTGCAAAAAAGTGAATACAGCATGTTCCAATTTCAATGATCTTCCTCGGACAATCAGACACAATCAGAGAGATTGTGTCACATGGAAGGAAATTGGTACAATTCAAGCTGTTGGAGTTTGGTCTGTGATTTCACAGACAATTGCAATATCAAACAAATGGCCTTAATTCACAATGTAAAACTGAAACCACTTGCCATAAGAAACTGTAATGAGTGGATATTGGAAGTGCCTAGAACAGAGGCGTCATTAAGCTGGAGTTATGGATGTCTAGAAGGTCACGTCAAGGAAAAGTCTCAGAAGGATCCTTCACTGGGAACATAAACCAGAACACTTTTCCAACAAGGCAATACAATTTCCACACAAACTGATAACATAGTCCATTTCTGAGATGTCATGAGGACGTATTTCTGTCCTTCCTCAGTGGACATTTGTAAAAAGAGAGACGTGCATAAAATTAAAACGATATATCGTTCAGGGATGAAACGTTTTAGCCGTTTACTTGTCCAAACGTCTGCTCCATGATGAAATGTGCAAATTGGCCAGAGCTGTTTTTAACCTCACAGCTTTGTCCACTGACTGTTGACAGCTCAGATAAGGATGAAGTACTCTGGTCTAAATGACCTCTTGAGCTTTTATAAAGCTGCTCAGGAGGGGTCGTTGACTTGTTCTCTGTCTTGTTCAGGAACATCTTTTATTGTCGAGCAAGTCTGTTGCAGACTGATAGTTGTAATTCCACTGAGTATTAATTAGGGACAGAGGAGGATCCCCGCTAGGTGAACAACAGATAGCTTCATTTCTACAGCACTTAATGTACTGTGAGTGTTTCAGGTCAAGTGCTATAAAATGCATCAGTCAAGAAATATCACTGTTCAGGGCGCTCTGGGACTGTGCCGTTCCTGTCGAGCTAAACCGGACCTTTAATATCCACCTCTCATCTCTCATCTTACTGCAATAACGCTGGGGAGACATGAGAGGACTTTTGGGCCAATTTGCACAAGATTTGCCCATCTTGCAAACTACAAGGAGAAATACTGCAGTTTGATTGAAAGCAATGACCTGCAAATATGATCTTTATATGAGAGTTCACAGATCTAATCTTAACCACCCCAATTGACTTTTATCCGATAATATCAAACGTTTTACATGTTTAATCCGCCATCTGCATGAGTCCTGTGCTGTGTGGGGATCAGAGACTGCTGACAGCCCACTAGAGCTCAGTTTGCAGTGAAGTGAGACACAGCGAGCTGACTGTGACTGTTTGCCTCTGTTGTTATTTTGATTGGAATTACTGGATCATGAGATTACAGGGCCTGATGTAAAAGGACGTATCAGGAGTCGGCGGCATAATCTCATATCATTAAGTTTGCAGTGTGAGCACACTTACAGCGGAGCCACAAAATAATCAGCAAAATTTTCACTGTGTGATGCAACGCATAGTTAAATGTCTCCTAATGTGTCCCCAGCCTAACATGACTCAGTGTGGATGTCATGCTGCAGCTGGCTCCAAAGCAGACTTAAAGATGTTGATTGATACTTTTTCAGTTACATAACAAACTAATTATCTTCTTATCTGCCTTTTTTATTTTCCTTTTCTCCAGAGATTGAAAAATATGAAGGTGATGAATTGAGAAAAGATGGTGACATGAAGAAATACCTAGATATCATCAGCAATAAAAATATCAAGCTCTCCGAAAGAGTTCTCATTCCAATCCAACAGTATCCAAAGGTAAGAGGCACAATACACACTGCATAGCTTTAGGGTCTTATATTTTATTTCCTGGCTAGAAATGGAAATGTGCAGTATTTTCAAATGACCAGAATAGTTAAATTGCAACACAAAATCATATTTGCCAACCCTGCCAATTTTCCCGGGAGACTCCCTTTTTTCAATGCTGTTTCCCACTTTCCTCCTGCAGTCACAATTCTGCCATATTTCACGAGTTATGACAAATTTCTGGC
The DNA here is from genome assembly GCA_027495735.1 of Lutjanus campechanus. Taxonomy (NCBI): domain Eukaryota; kingdom Metazoa; phylum Chordata; class Actinopteri; order Lutjaniformes; family Lutjanidae; genus Lutjanus; species Lutjanus campechanus. The sequence continues at coordinate 111,862 of JAJHUR010135027.1, forward strand.
ACAATACAACAATACAACTACACCATATGTTGTTTCATGACACAGAAGAGAGCTGGTCGCACCTGCTTTATGGCTGCAGCCAGTTCTCCTCAGTATATCCATGTTCGCGGGTCATGTCTAGAAGGGAACCCCAGACACACAAAAGAGCTTGTGAGTGTGAAAACCATGATCATTCCTGAACCCTAACCAAGTGTTTTTGTCCATAAACCTACCCAGATTGTAACCAATAAATTGTCACATTATAAAGCATAATTATAAAACATTATTAGTTTGTACAACGTGCACAATAAAGAGCTGAGTACAAATCTGCGGAAGTTCAAATCTAGGGTTCCATCTAAACACAACCGACAAGTGAGAGACGAGAGAGAAATGTACTGAGAGAAAGAAATATTCAAGCAATTTCAGACAAAAAATGTACAGATTATATTGTTATACTCATTCTTTAATAGTCACCAAAATGCAAGAAGCAAAGTATATGAAACTACTTTCTTCCCAGAGCAGATCTCCTGCTTTGGTTTCAAAAATCTGCCCATTTTTGAGGTCTCAAGGGTGAGTATGGAAGAGGAGCATTTGAAAAACACAGAGATTGTCTATGTGTGATATTGTTTCATTAATTTTAGTTATCGGTGAATGGGGTCTCTAGCTTCACCTGCTCCACTGTTTGCACAAATCCTTTTTTAACTGAAAATCCCACTGAGCCTCAAACAGGCTAATAGAAAGTCATCAGGCAGTGTCTGTTTATTTCGATGTAGTCATCAAAAAAGAAAAGTTTTAGTGCACTAAAGCACTCAAGGGTACAGCGAAGAACAATGACCATAAATCACTGCATGACACAGTACGCGGTATTCTGAGTTATGCAATGTCAGTACTGACAAAGTTTGAAATGTAGCCTAATGAGGCTGCTCCATCAGGCAGCTAAGCAACAACACACAGCTGCTTGTGGAGAACCAAAAGGCTTTACTGCCACTGTAATCAGGGAAACCTGCTCCACTGACTTTGCATTCACACATTCATGCAACAGGCAGCTAAGAATAATGGCCTCAGTGTAGCAACACAGATTGCAACAGAACATATTTCCATATGGTATATATACACTATATTCTGCACATGTTTTGCATGTGTAGGTAGACAAACAACTCAATGTCAGTGCCAGATTACTAGCAAATAAATTTATCTGTACAGGCAGCAGGTTTCCTTTTGGTAAATATTTGTTTTCTTCTGTGCTTTACTGTCTGTATCATTTTTTAAATTTTAAATACAATATTTCTTTGTGTCCAGCCGATGAGTTAGTAGCCATAGTTATTAATACTCTACTGATATTCTCTGACTCTCAACTGCTTTTCATTACATGGCGGTCTAGTGAAGATAAGACATATATAATGATCGAAGTATCATTGTATCCTTGAGCAGTTAAAGATGATTTATC
>JAJHUR010135030.1:0-10707 GCA_027495735.1 Lutjanus campechanus
CCAGATTGGGTGTTTTTCCGTCACATATTAAGGCCTGTTTACGGTGTGTTTTACCGGGTTTTCGCTTGGAAGGCTTTATGGAAATCTGGCACCCTATTGAACGAAGTTAAATTGAAAGAGCGTGCCGTTCACAGACACCAGAATGAACGCGTTCACAGTAACGTTCATCAAGCAGAAATACTGTACGTTCAGTTCACGTTCGCCTAAAATATGAACGAGTTCATGAACTATCGTTCAATGAACGCGTTCAGGCACAACACTGACTAAGACAAGACACGTACAGAAACAAGTTTGTTCTCTGGTGCAGTTAGAAGGTCGTTTGTAACTTTTACCAGTGCTGTTTCTGTGCTATACTGGACTTGAAATCCTGACTGAACATCCTAAAATAAACTATTACTTTGTAGAGTGTTGCACAACTGATTGGTGACTGCTTTCTCCAGGAACCAATTTCAAAATACACAACGTCACTTGGCCCTCAATGGGGAACTGAAGCTGTTGTATTACGCCAGACTCCTCTGACAAAAACAATAATTTTGCCTCACAGAAAAAGGAGATGCTAGTCTACCGCTGCCTCGATACACAGAAAGTGGCATTAGCTTGGATCCGAATTAACGTGTTTAGTCACACAGTAACACAAACAAATTAACTGATCAAGGCAGTGGTAGTAAAACTACTACTTTGTCAAAGGAGTCTGGTGGTCCTAAAGAGTGCATAGATGGCAGCTTCAGTTTCTTGTTGGAGAAAAGGTGTCTGACTGCAAAATAAAGCAGCGAAAATATTCTAAATATAGTGTACAATGACACTGATTTCTTTTAGGTGGCTAAAATATGTTGCTAATGCTCCTGTCCACAGCAGTTCATTGCTTAGCTTCTGAGCCAGTAGTTTTGAAGGAGATGGCAATCAAAACGTGATCTGCTGCCTACATGGTCTATCGAGCAAAATGAGCTGTTTCTTGAACTATGTTTGCAAATAGTTTTGAACATTTATTTCCACTCAGGGGACCATGATTGTCTCAACAAAGTTTCATGACATGGGGCAGACATTTAGCTCAGTTGGTGGAGCGTCCGACCCATGTATGGAGGCTGTTAGTCCTCTGCAGCGGCCGCTGGTTCGACTCCTGCCTTCGGCCCTTTGCTGCATGTCATTCCCTCTCTCTCTGCCCCATTTCCTGTCAACTCTCTAGCTGTCCTCTCAATAAAGGCAAAAAATGGCCAAAAAACAAACAAAACTTTAGAACAAAGTTTCATGACAATCAATTCAATAGTAGTTTAGGTGGGGGTTTTTTCAAGCTGGACCTAAGTGATAGACTACCTCTAGAATGGTTAAAAGCCACCAAACTCCTTTCAAAAATCTGGAATGCACACAGGAATGCACCTGATTAACTTATTTGGAGTCTACTTAGTGTCTTGCACCACTAATCACTGATACTGTTTTATAATGACATCACATCCTGTGTGGTTCACCTGTAGGTCTATCTGGGAGCTCAGCTGCAGCGCATGGAACTGGAGAACCCCAACTACGCCCTGACTAGTATGTACCTCCGTACTGTCTACAGCACCTTTACATCTGTTGTAAATTTTGACTGCACTCTCTACATCCTCAATAGTGTGTTGAGTAATCAGTTTCAAAAGGGCAGCAACACCCAAACACCTCAGTACTGCAGATGGAGGCTAAACGATGTCAGGTTACGTCCTGAAACGGCCGACAGAGGAAGTGAAGCTCAAAGACTCACACTGTGTGCGTCCTGTTCCCAGTACTATTGTGGTGATTTGTGGGGTCCTTCAGCTCTTTTAGCTGTTCTGCCAACTGCCTGGACGACACCGCCAGCAAGGACAAAGATCTGTTTGTCCCAGAAGCACACACACACTAACACACACACATTCGCAGACCTGCTCCTCTAACATCCTGGCCTCTTTTTGTTTTCAAACCCATGTTTGCATGAAGATACTGGCTTCCTAATTAAAGGCACACATACATGCACAGACACACTCACAGACCTGCTCCTATAACATCATGGCCTCATTTTATTTTCAAACTCATGTTTGCATGAAAGAACTAGTTACCTAATTAAGCACGAACATGCAGACATACACGCAGACACGCACGTCTGAATCTCTTCTTCTTGACAGTTTAATTGACACTTTTTTGTGCTGTAAAAAAAGGCTTGACCAAAGGTCTTCTGTCTGTGAGAAGATAAATCACTCCATAGCTGAAAGTACTTGAGGTCGGCAAAGTTTGATTTCACACTCGATCTCATCACTGGCGCCAGTTTGTTGTTGGGTAAATGAGACAGTTAATGAGTTTTGTTTAGTTGAGCATTCTGAACATTTGCACCTCAACATAAAAGAAATAGGTTTTGATTAGACTTGTATCTATAGATCTTTTGTTCTCTTTTTTTATGTTGTTCAGTGCAGCAGATGTTTTTTGCCCCATGCAGCAGTTTTCCAAGTAGCAGTCCATCCATTTTGGTTTGAAAATGGATTTATACTTTGATTTAAAGAAAACAGGTTAGGTGTAAAAGTGCCTTCAGGGCCAGATCAGACAGAGTGTGTTTTACAGTGCGCTGCCTTTTTGTTGACATTGTTAAAAAAAATGCAGTAGAATACTTTTTTTTAATTGTTGTTAGGAAATCACCTAATAACTCCTTCACACAATCACACAACTTCCTTAGCTGAACTGTGATTTTGCTCTTAAGTAAACTCTTAAAGTAGCTTTTGTTTTGGTACTAAACGTAACGAAAGCATAACATACATTTGGACAACTTTTAGTAATATACTGTCTAAGTGGACTTTCACATCAGGGACTTGGGCTCAGATCTGAGCACACTTGACTGAAAAGTCCAGTTGATGTAAAAACTGCATACTGTACTGTGCACAGGTCAATCTGAAAAAGTGGTCTTGAGTACGATTCATGTGTAGTCCGACACAGTTTGTATAAGGTGTGAAAACTAAACCATATCTAAACAAGGAAGTGGACTACTATTGGGATTTTGTGATTGGCAAGTTTTGCTACATTATAGCAACAAAATAAAAATAAAAATGTTGTATACACATTACTAATGCAAGAGCTGACTGGCGGGGGAGTGGAGACAGGGGGACAATCATACTCAGGCATGGTATGAATCAGTCACACCTAAAACACCCTAAGACTCCAAACCTGAGTAGTGGAGTAGTAATTGTTTGATTTAAAATTAACTTTGAACTAACTTCTTTTTTTTCAAGTGAACTGCTCCTTTAACAGTCTCTAGTCTGTCTGTGGTTCCTGGAAGCTTTCTTCTTTTCCAGAACATTCTCATACTGTTCCATCGGTTCCCTGGATCCCAGACACGTGTGCGTGTTGTTGTTTGTTATGTAAGCTCTGTTCTCACCATCAGAAAGAATCTCTTGGGATGAAAAGAGAAAAAGGACGGAGTAGTACGTGTCGTTTTCTCTTATTCCTCACTTCCTGTTTTAGGATCCTCAGAATGAGCATTAGTGCGGAGTCAGCAGTCAGCAGGAAACACACTCACACAGTATTACTATCATCACACGCGGCTGCTGAAATAAGAGCGTCATGTTCTGTAGTCTTGTAACTTAATGACTGACTGGGTTCTAGCTTGGACACAATCATTTGTTTATCATATATTTTAACTTGAAGGTTTCCTTATTTATTTGCAGCTTCTTTGACAATATTTGCTCCTTATTTTAAAGGTGCATTAATCAGGTTTTCGGCCACTTTTTGGCAGCAGAACATTTTAACAAGTTGCTGCTTACATTCAGCAGACACAAACATAATCTTCCCATTGGATTTGTTTTTATGTCCACCTCAGCATTCACTCTCCTTTTAGCTCCAGTTTGGTCTCAACCAGTTGCTAAGAAAAATATCTGATCATGGACACGTAGCATGCAGTTGGTTTGTCAGAGCTTTTTCATTGAGTGCAGCTGTGAGCTGCAGGAAACCAGGTCAGACTGATTTGAACTCTGTTGGGCAGATGGATAAAAAAAAAAACAGGTGGCAAACTAAGGGGGAGCATAGGAACGGAGATAAATAAATGTAATGAAGAACAAAAAAAAGTGCTCTAATGCTAATACTAATACTAATTCTACCTTTGCTGCTGTCAATGCTACAACTAATAGCAATGATAATAATATACCAATAGTAATAATAACTCTTATCCAACAATTAGGTCCAACCAAGTAATTTCATCGGACAAGGACATTCAGTGAGTGCTGATATAGAGTATAACAACACTGGGATTTTTAATACATGTATCACTCCGCTTACAGGTGTTCTAATAACTGTTACATTAACATTCAGTCGGTAAAAACGACTAAGCTGATTACAGCTTTGAGGCAGTGATATGGATCAACCCACACAACTACAGGAGATCTCTACTACAGTAAAATTAGAGACTACACACAAAGTAGCGAGCAAGCTAATGTTAGCCTGCAGGAAAATGTTAATGTGTTGCTTGGCAACAGTCCAGTCCCAGTCCTGTCGGTGAGCTATTTGTCTTGGTGGAATCAAATAAAAAATAAAGTAAAGAAACAAGTCATAATCATAGTATTTATTTATTTTAAAAGGTAAGTTGCGTTTTTGTATTTTGAATGATTGGACCACCATTGGCTCACCCCCAATGGGAGAGGTCCGGCCCATTGTGAGCTTGATCAACCTGCTCCCGGACTCTAATGAGGGAGCCTGTTTATTAGGAATTGACAGTCAGTTGATTGGTGGTTTTGGTTGAAAGAAAGAATAAGTTGTCCCAGCCTTTCTTCTCCTTGCTGACTGTTCCAGAGATAACCATGTGCTAAATGGAGCTCCAGCTCTTATGGACAGGTCAGGGCACGGTTCCCGACAATTCCCATGTACCTTAATAATATTATAGTGGCAGGAGATTTAGAGTGGGAGAGAGAGGGAGCCTAATGTTCCTAATGCTCCCTCGAGGAGCCTAATGTTCATTCTTTATGGCATCTGTCAGTGTTTACAAAAATTCCCTATAGTACTGCTACAAGTATAAATTCACTGGAACAGTAATTGCTCTAGTAGTTCTTCATCTAAGATTAAATAAGAATGAAAGTCACCAAAAATGGAGTTTTCACATGACAACGGTGATATAACTGAATGCCACCAATGAAATTTGTCAACCATGAGCCTATTTTGTATGAGGTCAGGATGGGGTCAGAGATTAGAGTATTTCAGGTGACGACATCAGAGGGAGTTATGCGGTATTTACAGAGCAATTGACAAAAGACAGAAGTCTGTGTTTCATAACAGACTGACAAGTATTTAGAGTGCAAGTGATGGAGAGATGGAGGGGAGGAGGGGCAAGTACGGAAGGAAGGAATGTATGCAAGTCATCATCCTGTTAGAGATGAGACTGACAGCTCGACTTACACAACCACAGAAGAAGAACAAAAAGGAAGGAAGGAGGGAGGAGTGGCTCTGACATTTGTGTCCAGTCCACTATTTTTTTTCCTAGGATGGTGAAGTAAAGTGATGAATACTTAAATGAGTGTGAAATCTTGTTCATTGGAGGTGAGGGTTATGATTGGATCATTGTTTTTATCTTAGGAAGAAAAATATCGTGCCCAGTCCCAACATGAAGCTTTAGTCAGATCAGTTGTCTGCAGATAGTTACTGAATCTCAAACTCTTATATTTGTCAAACTACAATTACAACTGGACGCAACTTTTCTTTTAATGTGGGAAATTTGTGAGGACGCTATAAAGTGAGGAAATTCAAGAACTCAATATCCAAAAAACCCTTCACCTTTATGTTCATCAAGATTTATTAGGACATAAAAGCGCTGTTCAAATTTTTTTGTTTGTTTGTTTGTTTTGGCTCTGTGAAGCTCTTTGTAACTGTTTGGTTCTGTTCTCTCTCAGGTCGTTTCCGTCAGATCGAGGTCTTGACCACAGTAGCTAACGAGTTCTTCCAGCTCTACAGTCAGGTTTCTGGTCAGCCTGTTCAACGCATCAGCTCCAGGGACCAAGGTAACCATGGCAACCATGCCAAATCCAATGAAGGACAGCTTTTCTGCAATCTAGATTTTAAGAGACCCAGGAAGTCCTCAAGTCCTGGGCCTTAGACTGATTTTTGGACTGACTGCTCTTGGCGGTGTCACAATTTCAGTTCTAAACTAAAAAATTATTGAAATGGGCTAAAGTGTAAATGGATCAACATCAAAAGCAAGTCATTTCTCACATTATTTTTTTTCTCTCTACCCCCACCTACTTGCATGTGTCCAGTGCATGTCAGAAGATAAAGCAAGCAAACAAAAATGACACTTAAAAGACGATCCAGAGGTAGCCTGCAGCAGCACTTGTCTTGTTGTCAGGGCAACAATGATCTCTTGATCTTTACAAATCAAAACTTTCCACTCAAATTGTGGATTAGGAGAATCATGACACCCCTGTTACATAGCAACATAAAACTGCATTTAGTAAATTATAATGACTAAAAGATTAAAATTGTTTAAAAAAAAAAAAAAAGTTTTGTTTCATCTTTATTTGTCAGCAAAAATAGTTTCTTTTAAAGTTTCATCATTAAGTTCTATTCTACTTAGCTCTTTTTTTCTGTTTTTGTCTGATCTGCATTTTATATTGATCATGAACAAAAAGTTAGTTGATGAATATTATTTGTCACAGTTCATGTTCCCAAAATAAGCACTACATTTGACTTATTCTGACTGGTTCATCCTGTGTATCTCTCAGGGGGAGAGGGAGGAGAAGGAGGGGGAGAGGAGCCGTCTCCTGCTCTGAAGAGGAGCAGCTCGGCTCTGAACGTCGCCAAACTCCTTAAAAAGACCATCAGCAAACACAACCTGCATGCAGCTGCCTCTGAGTCGCTCGAAGCACACACGGCTAACCAGCACCCACAGCTGAATGGACACGCCCCCTCTGATCACACAAACACCAATGGTCACGTACACACCAGCCCAGAACAGGATCGTTGCAGTACTGACTCCGACCACCAGGCAGAGACAGTAGTTAACCAGAAACACAACCGAAAGAAAGATAGCTGTTCCCTGGCAACGGTTACTGAGGAAACAAACGGGGATGGAGAGACGGATGACAGGTACTGCTGCACAGACGTGTTATGGTAGCTAATATTAACTAGCTAATATTTAAACCAGTAGTGGTGAAAAAGTACAACAGTGTAAAAATACTTCAAGTAAAATTCATTTACAATCAAACTTACATAAGTATTATCAGCAAAATGTAATGTGTGAGCTGTTGTACTGTTGTAGCAGGTTGAGATGGAACTAGTTTTAATTCTGTAATATACACTTAGGTGGTTTAGCCCAGGTCCTAGCAAACCAGGGAAATACTTAAATAAAGTACCTCAATAATCCGACCTAGCCAAATTAATTTGTGTGGTGTGGCCAAAAACAGGGGGAACAAGAAACAGGGCATCATATTTCCTCAAAAAGGGACTGGGGCCTTTATTTGAAGCAGGTCTACATTAGAAACAGGTCTTTATTTGTAATTCCCTCTTTTTAATAAGTCTAATTTGTCATATTTTTGAACAACGCCTAGTTTTGATTCACGTCCGTTTGCCCTGTTAAAGTTACCGCATCACAAACTCAACACTTCCTGTACCCATTTCAAATTAAAAGCCCTCTAGTGTTTCAACGGACAGAAACCCCTAATTTCTTTTGTTATGAAATGTTTGCCAGAACTTGCAAAACGTGGAAAACTCAAGTAACTCACAAGGTCCCATACGTCACTTGAAACTTAGCTACTGCTGTCTTGTGGTGCTTTTATGTTACTATAAAATTTGATTACCTGTGACATTAACACACATACACCCACAAGACTGAAAGTGGACAACAACATCCAGAGAAGGAGTTGAGCTATTGAAAATAGCATGATTATACTATGATTATATTGTTGAATGTATTAAATTAAAGCATGAAAATATACATAATATAACAGTCACAAGGAATATATCCACCTTTGTTTTTTCCCTGGCCTATATTTGGGGACAGGCTTTTATTTGTTTGTGTCAACCACTTACCCAGACATTATTTGAGACCCAGCTTTTATTTGATGACAAAAAGTACTTGGGGTTGTAAAGATACACTGCAGGAGCTAGCATGGCTAGCATGTTAACAACAGCAGTCCATATAGTTGTTAATTATACAGCGTCTTATCAAACATTTTACTGCTGGTAACTCCTTACTCATTACAAACAAACAGTATCCCTTGTTCTCTGTAACTTATGTTATTTCACCATGCAGTTATAAAACCAGAATGTATACAAAAAATATTTTCTGAAGAGGAGTCCCCTCTCTCAAAAAGGCTGGACGCTTCACATAGAAATGAATAGGAAATGAATTTCAGTCTAACTGCAACATAACATCTCATCTTCTATCAGTCCTGAACAGAGCAGCACCGGACCAGCAGCCAAAGGAGAGCATCAATCAGAGTCAGCTGACACTCAGTCAGCCAATCAAAGAACAGAGGAGGGAACCCAGGTGATCAAAGAGGAGGAGAAGAACCTGACATCAACCCCAGAGAAAGTTCCTCCCAGCCTGGCCCCGCTCCAGCTGGCCCAGCTTCGCACCGAAAACACAGACTCTTTCGACATGGAGGAGGTACAGTGTTTTCCTGAAGTCTTTTGGATTCTTTATTCTTGGCGACTATATTTGATAACATTGTGACTCTTCCAGCACAGGGTTCTCCAACTTCTTCCCCACCCAGAGGAAGTATAATGTTCTCCTGGGTCACAATGTTGTAACTGAAGCCTTTTTAGTCATTTCTGTTCAGTCAAATCACCCTCCACACTGAGTTTTTAATGTTCTCCTGGGTTAATCAAACCATCTTATCACCCCAGGGGAATATGCCTAATGAAACAAGAAAACTCACAGTGAAAATCATGGACTTGATTAATCCGTATGGGTATAATTAATTAGCTCACAACATATAAAGCAGGATATTTGTGTGATTTAAAGAGCTGCATGTAGAGCTTACATTTCACTAATCATGCCAGAGGAAAAAAACAAACTCTGACTAATAGCTTAGATGGATGTACAAGTTATAAATGTCAGAAACCTCTCAAAAACCAGTGTGGATTGCCCTTTATGGAAATTTTTACCTCCAGAGGAGCCTGATAAAAGTTGCTGCTTTAGGTGAACTAGCATGTTGACCCAGTGTATCTGCATAAATCATCAATGTTTAGACTGAAAGGATCTCAGGGATTTTTTTTGAAGGTACTGACCCACAGTAACCATTTGTTAAAACTGAGTCTGTTGTCTGTTGTCCAGATTCAGAGTAATGAAGATGAGGCTCTGCCACACAGAACATCCAGAACCACCGGTGAGTTCACCTTAACCTCTCATTTCAACTTCTGACCTAAATTTCTGACTTAACTTTAAGTTACCCTAGTTAGATATTTTCACATTCAGTGTTGCTCACCAAAATACATTATGTCGACCTTTGAGGTCTAACACATGTGATGAATGCACTTCCTTCCTTATAAACATTTGCAAAGGCAGTTTTTTTCAACATTTTAAAACCTGCATAGTTTACATCCATGTTATCTTGCAAGTAGCCTTCTTCTTTCACGCCTTTGTTGCCAAATTTCTGCACTTCTTGGCACATTACAATACTGTGCCACCATTTGTATATCAGTGGAACACTGTGAAACTATTGGCAGGCTATGTATCACATCACCTGTGTGCGTCTCGACGGATGTCCTTGTGCATCCTTCTGTGCCTTCGTGTTTGGGGAGTAGCGGTATACCAGTATTGATGATAACTGTGATATTAAAAAAATATATATATTGATATCATGTTAATAATAAACATATGATGATATTGTTTAAATAATCCAGCGCCTCTTACACATAATATATGCTCTTATGTTGTTTCTCTCCATTTCTCCAACACAGCACACACACACACACACACACACACACACACACACACACACACACCTTTTTTACTATCTGTTAAATGTAATTGTACTTTTTGTATGCTTTAAGGACAGTTCTGGTTACAGACTCTCTCCCTACACTTTTGTATTTTTTGTATTTTGAGTGTAATTCATTTGCAAAAAATTGCTTCTGTTCGACACACTCCCCTGGTGCCCCTGATCTTAGCTCCCAGTCTGGGCAGAATCATCTAACTGGGCCGCCAGCTGCATGGATAACTGAGCTAACTAGGTAACGACAGCTACAGTTAGCAGCAGGTAGCAGTTACACTGAGGGGTTACAGCAGTGATATGCTGCTGGCTGTTTGTTGAGAGGTGGCCAGTTCTTACAACTTGCACCTTTAAATGATAATCATGATACTCGCGACTTGCTTGTATTGACATTTCCATTTTATTCTGAGTTTAAAATGGTATAAGTCTGACATGTTTTTGTAACTTTATTAAAATGAGCCTAAAATCACTTTAGTCTTTAACTTAGTCAGACTCTTCAGCCAAACTAGTTGTAGCTTCTATCCTTCTGCTTTCCAGTCTACAAGAAGAATCTCTATTAAGTCTGCATCGAGTGTTTTTCTGTAGGTTTATAAATCCATTCTGTCCTGTCCACTGTAAATATACAGCTGCTTTATGTGTGCAATAAAACATGCTTCCTGTCTCTCTGTTCACTCAGTGAGGACAGACTGTCCTGTTTCTCTATTCCTATGGTTTATGATCTCTATAAATGATGATATTCTGCCACCAACTGGACAGATGAGGTATTGCAATAATGATGACGTTTCATTATCTGTGTCTCTCT
>JAJHUR010135034.1:5445-17330 GCA_027495735.1 Lutjanus campechanus
GCAGTTTTCACACATGCTGAAATGAATTTTCATGAAGATATCTAGATTAATCACTTATGCTGTTTTCTTAACACTGCCTGTGTAATTCTGGAAATTGAACACAGAACTACAAACTCTGTGGTCCTTGAGACAATATTGCCTGAAGCAAACTAATTAATTCAACAAAGATCCCTGCAGGAAATTAACAACTTCTATTTTTTTCCTCTCATTTCCTGTTGTTGGCCTTTAATATCTACACAGCAAGAAAGGAACTGTGCCTATGAAGCAGACTTTCTCTTTGGAAACTAATAACTTTGGTATAGTAGACCCTCAGGTAAATTTCATAAACAGTTGCAGGCAAGTCTATTATTCTTCTGGTTCGAGGATCTGTTTATTCGACAGCCAAAGGCCTTTTCATTTCGTCATATTTTCCAAAGCTAATGGTGCGGTTTGTAAAATATTATGTAAATATACTTACTGTATCAGCTAATACCAGGAAGATGGTTTGCAGTAGAGAAGAACTATGTTACAGTATATTTGCGCAATAGGCTACAATCTTCATCCCAGTACTACAGATATACTGTATTTATTTTAAGCACGTCGCAATTTTGGGGCAATAACAAGTTTTTAAACATGCAATAAAGTTTATATCTCTGCTCCTTGAGGCACAGAGTTGCTTTGTGCTACTTTAAATGTGCCATCATAAATTATGTGTGCTTAATTCATCACCTTGTCCCGTTTTATTTATTTATTTATTTTTCTCATATATCGCCTACCACAGCTAAGCCACCGCTCCCCTCCCCGGCTCTCCGTCAGGCCAGTCACCGAAAACGCAGCCAGCAGTATCAAACATCCTCCTCCTCCTCCTCCTCTCACCCTCATCCAGGGCCTTCCTGCATCCTCCTGTCAGACAGCACCATGACGCCGTGGGGAGGCCTGTCTCTCTCCGAGTCCTCCTTTACCTCGATCGCCCCACCTCCTCCTTCACGGCCCCCTCCAGCGCCACCTCCGCCCCCTCCCGCTCCCCAGCCCACCCCGTCCACGCCTTATCGTGGGAGAGAGGACGAAGACGAAGACCCTTCAAGTTCCAGTTTTAACTCGGAGGTTCCGTCTCCACCTGTTGTTGTGCCTCAGGACAGTGCAGGTATGTCTGCAAGGTCCAGTCATGTTCATGTCTCAACATGTAGCAAGCTAAAAGATTAAATGTTAGCATACTGTGTGTAAACTTGTGTTTGGAATGGATAATGTTAAAACAAGGAAAGGATAATGTTAAAACATTTTATCAATGCTAAATGGGTGCTCATATGTTAGCTGACACTATTATCATGTGCAATAAAATAACTTTTAACTGTGCTTTCCCTGGATAACATTAGCTACAATGACAATGGCTGGATGGCTTTGTTTCTTAAACGTCATTTTGACATGATGCAGTACAGATGTACGTATGTGTTATGAACTGGATACTAGACCTAAAGATGGCAGCTATTAAGTCTGATAAGAATTGCTCACATTGCCATGAGAAGGTCTAGCTTCTGGTTTTTTACAAATGTAAAACATCCATGGATTAAAGAAATCATGACAGTAAGAGTTGGCCTTGTTTGCAGCAAATAGTTTTATACATGTCTCTTTTATAATGGTGACTTATGGGGAAATGCTCTTTAGGCTGCAGTACAGTGAGTGGCCACAGGGAACAAATGGAAGCGAGGCTGAGCGGCGACACCTTATCTAGATTTTAATTATACATCCAGTCACAGTAGGAAAAGCACAGGTGTAAATAATGAAGTGAATGATGGCTGACTTCCATTTAGCTGCTTCAGTTTCAGAGTTTATTGTGCATGCTGGCGCAATCCTGTCACACTGTCATGGCTCATCAGTACACTTCAATAGAGTCATTGTTAATGATTCCTATAGCAGTTAGTGACTATGTTCTTAATGGTAACTGTATTGGCTCTCTTTCACTTCCTCTATGACTATCCCTCTCTGTCTCTGCAGGTGGAGGGGGTAGAGAGTTGCGGGCGAGGCGGAGGGTTTTGCCCCAGCGCCGGGTACCTCGACCTCCCCGTCTCCCACCACTGCGTCCCGTCACCAACCTCAGTTTCTCTCGCAGCTTCACCTTCTCTTTCTTCGAGCTGCCACTTCACGAGTCGCCTCGCTGCCGTGCTGAACGCATCAGAAACCTCATGCTGCTTTTGAGACAGATACACTACTGAAGAAACAGTGCTGCACGGACCAGATGTGTTTTTCCTGTTCATAGGACAAAGGAATCTTCCTTTATCTGGTTAAACAGCTGCAACAGTTTGTGGCTGTTTTCATTTTTTGAATCTGTGTGTGTGTGTGTGTGTGTGTGTGTGTGTGTGTGTGTAATTCTGGCAAAATCTTGTCCTGGAGACACATACTGCAGCAGGAACAACCACAGAAGCAGTTTTGAGTACTTTGCCAGGTCTGTAGTTGAGATCAAAATGAAGGCAAAATTTGGTGATGGGTGTGGTTTGAGAATCATAGTCAAAGTGCTATAGCAATATTATTCGCCCTGAAACATTGAGGGTTTGAGTCCCTTGGTAGTTAAAATTCTATCCTGACTTGAAGTGCCAGGGTGGTTACATCTTTGTTACTATCTTGTGCACAATGCAAGCAATTCTGTACCTTTGAAAAATATGTTTCGTGGTATTGATACCAAGTTAATAAAGAGTCTTTGGCACTGCTCTGCAGAGACAAATATTATGGAGAATGTGGGCATTAATTCCACTAGCTCTCACATGCAAGCTACCATTGAAGCTAATTACTCTCCACAGAAGCAAACCTGCAAGGTGGTCACACCTGATGAAAAGTCCTAAATGGATCCATTGCTTTTGGGTCTGACCCTCATTAATTGTGGAACAAATTCTGAATTAAATGCCCAGGCCGGTAAGCTCAGATGGTGAGAGTGTGGTGCTAATAATGCCAAAGTCATGGGTTCATTCACCACACAGGGCAGTGCTAGAAATTTAACAAATCAATGTGACTCCACTGTCATCTTGCTGCGCATATAAAAGTGAGTGCACTACAGTTTAAGCTATTTCCTGTCCATGGATCTGTTTTGTCAGCTGTCTGTTTAGTGTAGTTGAGATAAAATTTTCAAAGTTTTCCACTGGCAGCGGAGATGTCTGAGCGTGCAATTGCAGCCTCCCTCTTCCATTCATTACATTTTCATTCTTTTCTTTACATGTCCAAAGAATGCTCCTAAAACCAGAATAATATTAGCATATGCCACGTCTTCATCAGAATATGCTGTTTACATGACCTATATCAGATTTAGAATACTACCATATTCTAAATATTAGTGGAAAACGAGTGTGCATGTAAACATAGCTACTGATGCACATCATTTAAGGCAGTGGTCTTCAGCTGTGGGTCTGTGACCCCTAGGGCATCTTCAGTTACTGCAGGGAGCCTCCACATGTTTGTTTGACCTTTTTTTTTTTCCAAAAAATTGATCGTCTGAAATTATGTTTGAAAACACACATAATTATTTTTATGAATGCATACATATCTAAGGCTAAACATAGAAACACAGAGGAGGCACCACCCACCTGAGGAAGCACCGCCCACCAAGGTGTTAATTACCCTGTGTTGATTATTGATTTTTTTTTTTTTTTAAATAAAACAATTAAACAATCATTAAAGCTGCAAGCAACATTGTATGGACCCCCGCATCGGCCGGAGTCTGCTGTGACCACAACCATGTCGCCAGACGCCAACTGGTCTACAAGGTACTGAATTTTCACACGCCTCAGACACCACAGGAAGGGATTCGACGTCACGGCCTGTGTCCACGAGGTGGCGCTATGACTATGTCCTGATTGTCATGGAGATGTGATCAGGGTTTGACTCTTATCAAATGTTAAGTTTGGTGCACATTGCATCATTTAATCCAAAGTTATAGCAATTTCATGTTTCATGGTGAAACAAAAACTTGACATTTGCGTTGACACCACGCCGCGGCCACACTGTTCAATGCTGACCAAATTTAGATGGCACAAAGTGATTCTGAAGTCAGATTATTTCTGTAGGACTACATTAAAATACGACGCGTGTAAAACGCCAAAATTGACCATAAAAATCAAAATGGTCTTCTTCCTAATGGGTTCAGCATGTGTCCGAGAGACTTTTTTGTGCTGGTCATGATGCGCGTACTGATTTGCGTTCATGTCAGTGAAACGCGCCACCAAGGCTGCACTTTAAAGGGCGTGACCAAGCAATGTGACCACTCACGTCGACAAAACTCATATGTTTACGCCTGGACCACTATTGTACATGTAAAGTTTCAGGCAGATTCGACCAAGTAAACGGAAGTTAATGCAACTTCCTTTTTTTTGGCGAAACATCGACCTTCATCAGGCCGTCATGGCAACACCGTTTGACGATCCGTCAAGATCTTCACAATATAGCATCACCGAGGTCTTAAAGATTTGAGTTGGATATGGCCAACATGCTTGGAGGAGCATGTCATCTGATAATATTTCCATTCTTTTACTGCAGTAAGTTTTTGTGAATGCAGGACTTTTACTTGTAGTGAAGTATTTTTACAGCGTGATATGTACTTTTGCAATAGTAAAGGATCTTAGGTTTAAGAATACTTAAACCTCGGAGGAGTAACAGACAGACAGGTCTCCACAGAGGTTGCTGCAGGAAAGTGTGCACGTGCATATGAACACATGTTCACACACCACGGGGTTATCTTCTCTGAGCTACAGATTATAAACGCCGCTGCATGTTGGCGTTCATTAAACGTGATTAAATAGTTTTATTTCGTTGTCAGGCACAAAGTGACAGAGCAGCCCTGGATGTGTCTGTAAGCAGGACACAGACAGACAGACTGCAGCTCAGCTAACATCAGACAGACAGAGGGAGGAGCATCAATTTAACGTTACTGTGAATATCAAACTTGGAGAGGAGGAAACACAAGTTTCACTCTATATGTTATTTTCTCTTTAGTTTTGCTTCATCCTCTCATCAAAGTTGCAAACAGTGACAGCAACTACACAAGGGATAGGTGGGGCCCTTGTTACCTCGCAGGGCCCTACGCAACTCGTGTAGTGTGCACATGGGACCGATATAGGGCTCTGCTCATAGATGGGAAAGTCAACATGTTGACAGGCATCGTGACTGGTGTGATCTTCAGTGTATTGTTTTGTTTGGTTAGTGCTACATTTTTACAGTTTTTAGCTTTGGCTCAGTTATCAAATCAGAATTACTTTAAACATTAAGTCCATATCTCTGAAAAACTAGTTTGTTGTTCACAACAGATTGGAGTTTCTCATTCATTCAAGCAAACTGCACGTTTTGGCACAAATGTGCAAAATGAGTAAGTATAACCGTCTAAACCTTCTATGAGCCGTCACATGCAATATGATCTATTCAGTTATCAAAATCTGTCAGACATACAATGTATATTCCATTAATATCTATGAGATGGGATGTTTGTGATGTCTGCTAAATTGGCAAAGCTGCCAGCGAGGGGGAAAAGGTGAGTAAACTATTTTTTTTTTTCTTTTTTTTCTGTGCACAGTATTGTGCAGTACTGACTTTTCCTAGTAAACTTTACCTGCTGTTGAAATCTGAATCCAAACAGCTCAGTGTGATACACAACAGCATTCAGATAGACAAAACTGACATTCTTGTATAGAAGGCTACAGTTAGCAGACAATGTCAACAACAGAGATTTGTGTTTAAGGAACATTTCCAGGGATGATGGTGAAAAATGTCACACAATGGCAACATAACTTTTTGTGTGAGTTATGACCATTTTGAGATGTGATGTCCCATGAAACAGTTGTGACAACTGTACTTTAAGTTTAGAGAATGTTAACACTATTGTGAAAAATGAGCCAAAACAAAAAAACTGCAAGCATCAGAATATCAGTGTCAAATTAGGAGTGAGACTGATAGATGGACAGATGGATGTACCAATGGACGGACAGACAGACAGACAACCAGAGAGACTGAAGCTTTGGTATCTTGTTATATAAATGTGAAACATGTTTTGTACTTTTTCAACATTTGGAACTAATTTTATTTGCCTAGTAAAGGCAAATATATAAAGGGGATATTTGCCTTTACTAGGCAAATAAAGTTAGTTAAACTGCACTTGCTGAGGGAAAACTGTGGGGAATTGTTTGACATCTTCTTCTTGAACTTTCTGTTAAAGTTTGTGCAGAGGGTACTCTTTATTTTTAACGACCTGAGGATCATTCCAATTTATTCCTGGGGTGAGATTAAAAGGACAATAAAAAACAACTGTGGAAATAAAGCACAAGTTTTTCTCTCTATTCATTCTCTTGGCTGGCTTCCTCTTATCTGCATGCGCCTCTCATTCCTCGTTTCCCCTGTGTCAGTCTTTCAATTAATTTAACATTTTCTCAGTTGGAATGACTTTGAAAATTGCCCATTGTGTAAAGTGGAATACATTAAAATAGATTAAAACAGAGAAAATATTTCTTTTTCTCTTTTATGCTCTCTCTCACTCACTTTCTTTCTGTCTTTCTCATTCTCACACACACACACACACACACACACACACTCACACTCAGGCACATTGAGTGTCCATGAGTTTGAAAGCTGGGTTGTGTGTAGAGCCATTCAGACGTACTGAATGGGTGGTTCAAGGGGAGGAGAAAAGGGGCTGTAAACTCGCTCTAATGTGCGGAGTTCAAGGCTGTTCTCTACCTTCCCTGCACTCATGAGTGAGACTTTGTGAAGCTGTGTGTGTATGTGTGTGTGTGTGTCATACATGCACTCTATTGCACGTGTTAACTCTTTGTACTCGTGCGGCTTCGTGCTGATACAGATCCGGTCAGTCACTGCTTTGATTTGTTTTTGTTATCTATACAGTTACTTGTCCTTTTCTTTGTCATGTAACTTCAGTCACACATTTCACACACATAAAGGAAAGTGCATAAAAGGACACATTAAATACACACCCAGTACTAAAACTAGAGCAAAGTTAAACTAGACTGCACTGACAGTAATCTTTCATATTGATTTCAGATGGACAGCGTTGAGCACAGGAAGCCTTGTCTCGCTGTTGCCCTGGACAAAGCACAGCTGGATGTCCTCGGAAATCGAGTAGAAAAGGAGTCCCTGTCATTTTTGGACAGGGTGAAAGCACGATGTTGGTGAGTTAAGTTTAGTTTTTGGCCTTGTTGCGTCTCAGCTCAGGCCCGCAGACAGTTTTGAGAGTTGACAGATGATTAAGGCCGTTTATCTGCGGCTCTTATCGCCTTAACCCTATAAAGCCATCTGCATCATATTTGATACACGAGTTTCTACAACATCAATATGATCGAGGCTTTCCTGAAAAACCTGTTGTATGTAATCTGAGACATGTCTTCTGCTCTCTGGTGATTATTAGTGCTCTACAGACAGCAGCCGGCCTGTGAGTGCAAAATCCAACATGGCTGCCTTCATGTAGTGAGTCACATGTTTTTGGCAGGAAAATCTTTGCTAATTTTCAAAAAGCTGCTGTAAGAAAAACAGTTATATTGTTACTAATATTTCAATATGAATTTTTACTTTAGTGGAAAAAATATAGAATTACTTAATATTTTGTAAAATCACGTTGAAAATGTTTGTATCAAGTATACAGCCGATTTGCTGAACTTACACCCGCTTTTTCTTTGTGTGTGTGTGTGTGTGTGTGTGTGTGTGTGTTCCTCCAGGTGTTCTGGTCCCAGGCTGAAGAGCGTCATGCTGGGCTTTTTTCCTGTCCTGTCATGGCTGCCTCGCTACTCCATCAGAGAAAACGCCTTCAAAGACCTTTTGTCTGGAGTCAGTGTCGGGATCATACAGCTGCCACAGGGTGAGGATGAAGCATCCCATGATGATCACAATATGTATGTGTATATATATATATATATATATATACACAGTATATATATATATATGTGTGTGTGTGTGTGTGTATATATCATACCTGCTGCATTTGATTCTATAGTGATATTTGAGGTGGTTGTTATGTTTTGTTGTATGTTTAGTTGCGGCAAACCATTCACCATTCAGTTCATTTTCTTCCTTGGCCCATCCTATACCCTTGCACCAATTTTCATTAAAATCAGGGCAGTAGTTTTTCCATAATCCTGCTGACAAACAAACAAATAAACAAAAAAAACATCCTTGGCGGAGGTAATAAAATGGCTTTAAGAATTTTCTGGACAGTTGAGTTTTTGATGACAAAGGATTTTCATTTGCTTTTGTACTCTAGCTGTTTATTTAAGACATGCTTTTCACCTCCACCTCTCCTCTTTGTTCCCAGGTATGGCCAACGCCATGTTGGTGGGAATTTCTCCAGTGTTTGGTCTCTACACGTCATTCTATCCTCTGATCATCTACTCAATCTTCGGCACTTCCAGACACCTCTCCATCGGTGATTGTCAACCTTTATTTTTCTGGAAGGGCATCCATATCTTAAGACTGCCAAATGCAGTCCTCAAGCTCTACAATAATACAAGCTTTTCATTTTCTTTTATTGTTGTCGTTTAATCAAAGTTACAATATAATGTAGAACTCACAGTATAAATCCATGTGATTACTCTGGAATCACTTAATCACTGGAAACACTTTATCAGTGAATTCAGGAGTTCTGTTCAATGTTTGTGTGTCTGTTTGTGTGTGACAGGTACTTTTGCCTTCCTGGCCATCTTGATTGGGTCTGTGACAGCCAACGTGGAGTTGCTTAGCAACGGTGTTGAAGGGAGTCAGATTGATGTGGAAGCAGCCAAAGTGAACGTGGCTGTACAAATCACCGTTCTCTGTGGCTTCATACAGGTACACACACACACACACACACACACACACACCACACACTTCCTACTGTGCAGCTGATACTCACCTCTGACCTCTGGTCCCATTATGCAGACAAGCAGGTAATCAGAGAAATTCCCTACAATTATCAACTTAAGTATCACATTTTTTTTTAATTTCATCTATTGTGCAAAAGACAAGTGAGAAAAAGGAATTCTGGTGATGTCTTTTCAAGTAAGTGAAAAATCCTTGTCAGGATTTCCTCTATAGTGGACAGTAAATAATTAATCTGAATCTGAGGATCAGTGATTGTTGTTGTACTGCTCATTTTGGCCACAAGAGGCTGAAATGCACCACTACCTCATGTTCTATGTAGTATGTTTTTTTTTCTATTGGTAAAACACTACAGTTGAACTGAAGTCTCATTGTGAAAACTCTCCACACAGTCAGCACAACAGAGGTCTGCTTGGACCAAACTGTGACACATTTTTCATTGTTTTCACACAAAATGCATTCAATGACCACATTTTCCAAAATCCATGAACTCTTTTCTCATTCATACTCCACCACCCGCAAAACACTGCATATTTGCAGCGTATTTTTCAAATGCAAATAACTGTTTTCAAAACTGTTAGAAATACATTCAAAACAGAATCATGACACACATTTCTGCAGTAACCGTATTGAAATATATAGAAAATCTTAGCAGAATATTTACAAAAAAATGAACAATTGCGCCAAACAGTTGATTGTGATTTCAGCTGAAAGCCTGAAAAGCTCAGGTGTCCAATTTTTAGTCTTGTTACCAAACAGACAAAAGGGAACCGTACACAGTATTGTACAGTCTGTGTGTTTACTTTATGTTCTACATTTGTTGTTGATGTTTTTTTGTCGTTGTTGTTTTGGCAATTATATTGCAGCTCTGGTGTTTTTTGTTTTAAACTTTTTATGTTTCACAAATTAATTACCATATGCAAAGATACAGAAACAACACAGTAAAGGATATTGCTGCACCTCTGATTCATTCTTGCTACATTCTTAATTACATATAATGAAATACTGATTTATGTGAAAAATCAGATAAAAGTTACAGTTTTTACAATTGCTTACACACTCAAAGTGAAAATAACACAATTAGTGAAACCTGACACTCAAGAAGGAAAAGATCAAGTCAGATCTCAACAACTATAAGCACATTTTCAGCTTCACACACTTCACAAAACAGTACACAGTATTTTTTAAAATCATTAAACACATTTCTCTGCATTAGACATAGAAATCTAACACAATGTCATATCTTTGCCCTTTCAAAACACTACCTTCCAAAACACCGCACCTATAATCATGTGATCAAACATGGCTGTCAGGTGTGTAGACACTCAGGTGATTAATTGTAAAGTCACCAATCGGGCAAGAGCTAATTTTGAGCTTATTTTGAGACATATATGAAGTGTTTTGGTGGTTTGACTGAATTTTGAAACATAAATTAAAACTAAAGCTCTGCGTGTGTGTGGTCCCTCAGCTGCTGCTGTGCTTTCTGTGTGGAGACAGTGTGTGTCGCTGGTTGTCTGATCCTGTAGTCAGAGCCTACATCACAGCAGCAGCTCTGCATGTGGGCATCCTGCAGCTGTCACTGATGACTGGAATACCTGTGCAGAGACACACGGGACTGCTGCCTTCAGCTTGGGTCAGTTCAAACACTGTGGCGGTACCACACACACACACACACACACACACACACACATACACAGACACGCAAACACATGTTTGTTAATTTTTGCAAGCTTCAACACTACTGAAGTATCCTTGGGCAAGACTTTGAACTTACACAAGCTCCTGTAGTGCTGTTACGTGGCTGATCTGTGACCTCTGTAGTGGATAAAAGTCCACTCTAAGCTAGTCTCTCTCCCACTGGCTTATGGGATTCAGGCGGGTTTCTCACATTTTCTAGTCAGGGTTTAATTAATCAGTCTGCCTATGAAGTTGAAACATGATCCTGAGGATTTCTGTCATTATATAAGCTAAATGGATAAAAAAAAATCTACATGCTACTGTACCAGCTGGTAAGATTTTAGCATCAGTCTAACAAAGATAAAAAGACATTTTATTTGCATTCAACCTCTGCAGCTCCTATGAGCCTTTTACAGCGTGGTAGCAGCAAAAAGTGTGTTCAGACAGGAAGTAAAGCAGATTTTTACCCTGCTTTACTTTCACAAATTTGACTGTTGACCATTTGTGTGCATCAGTGTTGATTCACCCAAAACAGCCAATATCCTGTACAGATGTTAGGGATGTAACAATATATTGAATATCTCAATATCGGAATAAAAAATGTCTCAATATCATGGTGGACGTACCATCATTCATGGTTAATTATTAATTATTTTATTTTAGTTTTTGGTATGATTACATCCCCTACTGATATTAAATCGAGTTAAATCAGATTGAACTTGATCAGTGGGAAGAAGCCTGAACTGCAGTGTTAGCCGTGGTTGCAGCACTCTCACTGGCAACAACCTGGAGGGTCACAGGCACAAGCTACAAGCACACTGCAGGCCAGTGGTTGAAAAGAATGGTAATGATTTGTGGTTGTTTCAGCAGACTGGAGGTCATGTCTCATCTACCAGGCCTGTGCTGAACCCTAACAGTGTCTCTACACCTCACCTCAACCTCTTACAACCTGAAGAATTTAATTATCTTGGCAATGTGTTGTCTTGGCAGTTAAAGTCCCTTTCTGACTGCTGCAGGGGAGCTGCTGTGTGTGAGTGATAGCTCTGTTTTTATTCTTGGCACTGCATGAGGCAACTCCTCCAAGGATGCACTTTGTCACCTCTGCATGGACAGGATTTCAAGGTGCAGGCTGGCTTTGGAAAGTGTCAGGGGTGCTTATCAGCTGGTTGCAGGTGGTGGTTTTCCTCCGGCTTCACTAGACCATACCTTCAACTATGCACCGGAGAGGTTCACACCTGAAAGTCACACCTCCAGGTCTCAGGTCTAGGTCTGCTTTCCCTGAAGATGTTTTAGACATGACTGACAGGGAGGTGATTGAAGGGCACTAGCACATGTCCTAATGATAGCAATTATAGAAATTAGTGCACGTACAGAAATTGCCAGTGACATGCAGTGAA
>JAJHUR010135034.1:20489-30527 GCA_027495735.1 Lutjanus campechanus
ATTTAAAAAACTGAAAACATTTTTAACATATTTTTAAGAAGAAGTGAAACATTGGTCTTTTATTTTTCTCGAAATTCCATGACTTTTATTTGCTGATAAGACAACATGGATGAATCGTCAAACTTTAAAATCATAGGAAGAGTTTTAATGGTATGTAGATGTAAGATGCTAAGCGATAAAAACACAACCTGAAAAAGAGGCAAAGGATATCAGCACCAGCACCAACAAACTGGACACATCTGATAGGTCATCTTTGAACCTTTATCATATCCCCATGAGTTCACGTCTCAGTCTCCTTCAAAGAAAATGGCTTTGACCCACGACTGTTGGCCATGGATCTGAAATGCTAGCTCTACCTAATAACGTGTATGTTTGTGTACTTCTCCCAAGACAACTTAACAATTTGCTCATTGAGAGGCGTAATTTACTACTTGAAAAAATGAGCCCAACTTACAATTGAAAAGTTAAGACAACAGACCTGTGATAAATATCAAAATATATTACATCCATAGTAATAAGAACTACAAAGCACATGAATGGAAAAAGTTAAGCTCTCGTGTGCTTGTGCACCAAAAACATTAATACCATAACTTGATATTCATGTCGCAGTATTTACATACACATTGACAACATTCATGGCAAATGAAAACCATATCTTGGTATTTACACAGTGTTCACATATTGGCCACATTCCCCATGGGTGCTGAACCTTTCTGTGGACACACGTGATCAGTGCACGTGTGACAGATTGATTGATCTGACATTTAGATGCAGAGTACTGTATATATTGTTGTTTTCCCAAACTGATCGCTCTGTGCAGAAAATGTCACGTCCATTGTTTTTCCTCCCACAGATTGTCCTGGTCACCATCCTGTCAGTGCAGATGGATCTGGCCGGACAGCACAGAGTCCAGGTGGTGGGACACATACCCAGTGGGTCAGTAGAACTGTGTCATTGTCTGTTTTTGCTTGTCATTCAGTTTGTTATTTTTTAATACACTTTCTAAGACCGTTGTGGTGATTTTAACTTTGTTTAAAGGTTTAAAGCAGTTAGTTAACTTATGAACCTATATGTGAATGTTTTATCGTAACTGTGTGAGATTGTGCTGCTTTTAAAAGAATAATCAATTTCAAAACCTTTAACTAATCATTGATCACCGAAATGAAAACCAATCTATTGTGCTTATTTTATTACTAGTTGCTCATACTGTTTTTCCCAATATGCTATAATTTATTGTGTTATCCTTGATAGATTTAAGAAAATGCATTTTGTATTATGAGCAATTCATGTGGTGACTAAGCTTAAAGCGTGGTCATAATTCTTTACATTACTGTATTTTTCTTGTCTTTTCATGTTCAGTTGATCATCTCTCTTGTCATCTCTTTCCTTCCTTTCTCCTCATCCTCTGCCTCCTCCCCCTCTGCTGTAGCCTGTCTTCTCCAGTCTTACCAACTCTCTCTCAGGCCAGAGAGCTGTTCATTCCCGCTCTGTCTGTGGCTCTGGTTGGCTTCAGTTTCCACTCAGCTGTGGGCTCAGTGTTTGCCCGCAAACACGGCTACCACCTGGACTTCGGTCAGGTACATTCCCTGCAGTCTGAACTCTTATTTCAGCGGAGATTGAGCCTTTGTGGTAGGGTCTGTTTTTTAATAGCAAAACTAAGGTGGAAAAGTGTGCAATATGTACAGGTGCATAAATATTAAACGTGTAAGGACATCCTTACACGTCATAATCTATTGAGCTTTGACAGTCTTATCACGCTTAAACTCGCATGTTGTATGTATAAGATTGTGAACGGATTGGCACCCCCACCCCTGAGTCAGTTTTTTGAACGTAAATCGACCAACGGTACCAACACTAGAGCAACTACAAGAGGAGACTGCACAATTCCATTCAGGCGCACCTCCTTCTCACAGTCTGCTCTATCAGTCAGAGGCAGCAAAATCTGGAATGGCTTGCCAACTTCCATAAGAGACTGCTCCTCCCTTCTTATATTTAAAAGGCATTTAAAAGACTGGCTCAAGTCTAACCAGACCTGTAACCATTGTTAACTGAATGTACTTAGCTCCCCACGCATGTTCCTTCACGGACATGTGCAGTGACATGGGTAAACCATAAGGAGCACTGCAACACTTTACAAGGTACTACCTCTTCTAAAGTCATCTTAGCACTGCAGCACTTTAGATATGTACTACTTTTGCTTAACTCACCTTGCGTAACTCATCTTGCATAACTTCCAACAAGAACCTGTGTACCGGTCTTTGCATTGTTGCACCTCCATTCCAATAACTCACATTTGACAGCTAACCTTAAACCCAACTATTTCTATGAGCAGAGCACTGCAGCACTTTCCATGAGCACTGTAGCACTTTATGTCTTTGGTTTCGCTGTGTCTCTCAATCCATCTTAGCACAACTCCAACAAGAAACCCTGCTCTGGTCTTTGCATTGCTGCACTCTCATCTCAATAACTCATCCCTGACAGTTGATCTTGCCCTCTGTGTTCAATTGCACCGCACATAATGGTTCATCATGTATAACTGTCTATTTGTTGTATTTGTCTTTGTAGTATTGTATTGATTGTCTCTCTTTTAGTGTCATATTGATATGGTGTATTCTTACTTCAAATTTTATCTCTCCCATGTCCCTGTTTTATTTTTATTTTTATGTATTACGACCCCTGCTTGTCTTAATGGCTTTTAACACCATGCCGGAGGACTACGGTTGGAAACTAGCCATTGGCTAACACCGGCACAACAGAAATGTATGATGAATGTGCACTGTCCTCTCTAAAATAAAATAAACAAAAAAAAATAAATTTAAGCAAAGTAAGAGGTGCAAGAAAACAAACAAAAACTAGTAATCAAGTGACCACAGATTCAGAAAAATAGAAGTTTCAATCCACAGTCACAATTGCAAAGCAACATTAACACTACAGTATTTTGCAGGTATTTCTTCTTCACAAAACACTTATATTGAATTTCCTCTGGGTACCTAACCTACATATTAAATTCTGACTTCATTGTCTCAACAAAAGGCTGCTGTAACCCGAGGGACTGAAAAGGAGAGCAGCGGTTTTGATTGTTGACCCACAACACATATTAGTGATGATGCAGGACCACGAGTGAGTTTTCAGCTCTGAATTTGACTGCTGCAGAGCCACAGGTGTGACTTTTTCTCTCTGTGAAAGCTGCTGCAGGAACAGGAGGAGTTTGCCCTGTCAGTTTGTCCCAGTGAAGGACAAACAAGAAAAACAAGGTCCGCTTTGATGAACACACTCCAACCAATC
Organism: Lutjanus campechanus; assembly: GCA_027495735.1. Taxonomy (NCBI): domain Eukaryota; kingdom Metazoa; phylum Chordata; class Actinopteri; order Lutjaniformes; family Lutjanidae; genus Lutjanus; species Lutjanus campechanus. The sequence goes on from JAJHUR010135034.1 coordinate 23,775, forward strand.
CATTGTACAGTTGTGAAGCATCCCTTATAATTGAAGAGAATAATACTTGCTTCTGCAAATTGATTTCAGGATAAAGAATGTAAGTCCTTGGTTGCTGAAAATCCTAAAAGTGATCCTCTACATATTAGAAATACTGAATGATGAAACAGATGTACTGGCTTTGGAAATCTGTTTTTGTTTAGTGTTTTTTTTTTTTTTAAAGATAACTGACTAAATTATACAGATTTTTACTAAATCCCAGATTTAATCCATTGAATTAAAAAGATGATTTTGTAAGTCAACAAATTTGTAGTACAACTGTTGAAGTATGACCTTGTAGATCGAGGGTGAAGGTCATGTTGGTATGTGTGACATATTTGTGCAAGATGAGAAGAGATATAGTTCACTGAGCTGTTCCACACACAACTAAAGGGTACTTTACTATCTTTAGGCTTAGTTTCTTTCAACAGGCTGAGACTTTGCCTCTCTATAACTTACACTTTCAGGACTGGGCTTTTTTACACATTTAAACTACAGCCTGAATAGATTTTCAAAAAAAAACATGATGACAATCATCATCAGCATCTCTGAAATCTGCTGCAGTCTCAGTGTGTATTTTCCAAAATGCTGTTGTCTGTCCCTGCTTCAGGAGTTGCTGGCTCTGGGTTTGTGTAACACCATCGGAGGAATATTCCAGTGTTTTGCCGCCAGCAGTTCCTTCTCTCGCACTTCGGTCCAGGATAGTATTGGTGTCAAATCACAGGTGCTGTATTTTATCTCAAAAGACATTTAAACCCGAACCAACCTTTGTCTTTGCACTGTGTCAAAGTCTAGGAAAGCAATGTCAACTAATGTCTATTCTTTTTATGGAGTCAATCATATAACTCCTTTAAATAGTCTTTTCTTTGCTGTTCTATCAGTTTTCTTTTGCTTATCGTCTCTCTTTTGTGTTTTAATCTCTTGTCATAGCTCGCAGGTTTGGTATCAGCTCTAGTGATTCTGACCATCCTGTTGAAGATCGGTCATCTCTTTGAGCAGCTGCCAAAGGTAAAGTGCATATGAGATAACAAATGTTTATATTCATCATATAAACTGTTATGCAAGGGTACAAATCACCAGAATGTCACTCACAGTTTAAGGGGTATGCATAAGATTGTCATTATACTGTAATAACCATGTCATGAAACATGTCATGAACATTGTCCTTAAGTGTCATTCAGTCAGTTATGTCATTTTTAGTGCAAAGTTGAACTTTTTGAGATGTTATGACAACTTAACATTGATTGATTTTGTCTTGGTTAATGTCACGTCATAACAAAGACATTATTGGTTTGATTAATGTCAAGTTGTCATAACAAAGACATCTCAAACAATGTCAACTTTGCATTAAAAATGACATAATTGACCAAATGACACTTAATAACACCAGTTGTAAAGATTCATTAAGACTTCTTCACATTCATGACAGGTGATATGACATGGCTATGACAGTGTAATAACAGTCTTATGCACACCCCTTCAAATAAAGTGTCCCCAAGTTTTCTTAGAAAAAAATGCCAGAGGGTTTCCAAAGATATGACCATGTAATATTTTAAGTTTTCTAAGTATTTGATTTGTGAACACTAATTTCTAAAGTCATATATCTATAAGCCATGAGCAGGTACCATCACTGGGCCACTGAAAGGTTAAAGTGACACAATGCACAACACAGAGAGCAGAATAATCTACAGAGGAGATCTGATTGTGGTACCAAAGTTTTTGTAACAGGAACAAATGCCCAAAAAAGTTTTGTGCTGGCAGTCCTCCAGTGAGTGAGGCTTTCCATAATGACATATAAAGCATATCAGTGAAGATGTTTTAAGAAATGTCAAGTCATGCTCCATCTGGACGAGCCTCGCTGTCGGGATGACTCACATGTCTCAGCCAGTGTTCAGTAATGCCTTGCTGTGTGTTCCAGGCAGTGTTGGCAGTGATCATCGTGGTGAACCTGCAGACGATACTGGCTCAGTTCAAAGATGTGTGTGTGCTCTGGAAGTCTGACAGATTAGACCTGGTGGGCTATGCACACACACACACACACACACACACACACACACACACACACACACACACACACACACACAAACATCATTATTCAAGCTTCTAGCATAGAAGTGTCCCTCTGATCCTCGTCCTCTTTCCTCCTCCTCTCCTTCAGCTGGTGTGGGTAGCCTCGCTGATGTCCACGCTGATCTTTAACCTGGATCTGGGTCTGGCTGTGGCTGTCGTCTTCTCTCTGCTCGCACTCATCTACAGGACACAACAGTCAGTAAATATCATTTGTGAATGTCAACTCAGACATTTCACAAATCCACATACACTCAATTATCTACCCATCAGCCTCATTCATCTGATGATGCTTTTAAATTTGGAACTCTGTACTCGTCCTTCAGTTGTATAATATCACTATGTTTCACTTACAGTAGTGCTATTAACTGAAAATTTCCCTTTTTAAACTCTAGGCCAAACTGACTGTTTTTTTGTTTGTTTGTTTGTTTTTTAACAAATACCATTATTGTTGGTGCAATAAAATAAGAACACAGAAATAGCAAGGGATAATGTTATTGTTATTTAATCCAAAGTAACAATTAATTCTTTATGGTCCAACATACTCTGCAAACTACAGGGTTCACAGATTACCTTTACATTACTACCGTGCATCATAAAGAGGGATAGCTTTATGGGATATATGAGGTGAAGAGCATTCTACCTGAAGGCAAGAGTTTTTGCATTGGGAGCATTGAACATTATTACATTATTCTCTTATGAAATGATTAGATTTTTCTCATTAAAATGTCTTAAAATTTGTTATATATTTTGTTGTTGTCTACATACATGATCTCAAACCAAACCATCTTTCCAGCAATGCTCAAATGCAGAGAAATTCTTAATTAATTCAAGGTAATGGTGAGTTTCCTGCCAGCTGTAGCTAGCTGGCTGCTAATTGCTAAACAAAACATGAAAATAATTACCTCGTCCACGAATACTCCCATGATCCCATGCTACTTCACAACATCATCAAGCTACGTCCTTTGTTATTGTTTTAGATCTGATGTATTGTGCATTTAAAGCAAAATGGAAAAAAGAAGCAATGATTTTTGCCATGGGAAACTAAGGGGCTCATAGAGAACTTTGTCTCAGTTTTGAGACACAATCGAACAAAGTGCTGCAACTATGGCCTTATTTTTTTTAAATATCTTTTTTTATTTATCACAAGTGATTAACAATAGTTTAAGGGTGCATATGGGATCTATAATTATTATGACTTAAATCATGATTAAACTAATGTTTAAACTAATGTATATTTACTTGTTTAAAGAGATTATCACGGTGACATAGATGTAGATCACATTTTTCATGGCAGCCATTTTGTTAGGAAATAGTAGGGACTCTGTTTGACCTGAACCTTAATTAGTATCATTGGTAACAGGTCTATTTGCCCTACTATTTCATGCCAATATGGCTGCTTTGGAAAAAGGTGTGTAGGGGCAAAAACTTAGTATAGTGTTATATAAACAGTATGTGTGCCTTGCCTTCATTCATTTATTCATTGACTCACTTTGTGACATGTTTTGACACAATTTAAAAGTTTTGCATTTCCTTCCCTTCCTCTCACTTGTCTCCCAGGCAGACTTGCACTCTCATTAATATTCCCCTCTGTCTCTTTCCTGTCTTTCATCTCGTCCTCGTCTTTCAGCTCCTCCACTGTTGTTTTGGGTCGTATTCCTGGTACAGACTGTTACAGAGACGTGGGACTCTACACTGAGGTAAACTCAATCTGTCTCACAGCTCTCACAACAGCAAGTTTTTGAAAAACCTCAGACTGTTTGATTAAAAGTTTGGTATTACTCAGTTGAGGAAGTTGCATAAAGTTAAGGCTTAGGTAATTAGGAAATTGCACAAAACACAGTCCAACCAAGCACCACACCAACTGCACTGACACCATGTTTCTATCTGCCTTTCTTGTGCCATTCCAGTTCTGTGTTCATTAACTTGACATTTATTTTGCCTGCATGGTTTGGGTGAGGAACATGGTGTCAGAGCTGCAAGAGGCCACAAGAGGGCACATTATATGTCACATCTAAAGAGAAAATGGATAGTACCTACAGACAATAAGGGACGTTTGAAAGATGAATTTACTGCATACAGTGATCTTAGTCAGTTATTCAAACCTGGAAATCCTTATTTGGGCAGTGAGTTAGAAAGGAGATGTGGCTGAGCCAACTGGAGAGTGAGACACTGGCCCCAAAATATTGAAGTCACAAAGTAGATATATTTATCATTTCACAACACAGGGTTGTGTAACAAGATTGAGTTATAGTTCCTTTTTTTCTACTCACAAAATCAACATTATTTACAAAAGTGGTATACAGTAGATTGGTTGAATAAATGATAAGTCATAGAAATAAAAATAAAACAGAATATTTTACTTGGAGGAGTGCTGAGGATGAATTAGGATTAGTCTCACAGCCTGAGGAAAGAAGCTCCTCTGCAGTTTGTTGGTACAGCAGCGAATACTTCTGTATCTCTTGCCAGACGGCTGCAGGGTGAACAGGTGAACAGTAGATGGGTACCAATGATGTTCTGGGTGATTTTAATCACCCACTGATGCCAGCTTGTAATGCTTCCAGGCAGATTGCTTCCAGTTGCCCCTCATAGCGTGGGAGTTTTGCCCTCTTAAGCTTCCTAATGAAATACAACTGTTTCTGAGCCTGAGGGTGCAGACTTGTGATGCCCATGACAGGTTTTCTGTGATGTTGAACCTAAAACTGTTCACCTGCTCAACTTCACCTCCACTGATGTAGACAGGGTTGTGCTCAGTTGCCTTCCTTTTCTTAAAATCAACAAGCTGCTCCTTGTGTTTGCTGACATCCTTGTCGGGGAAGAATGCATTTTAAAACTGTGAACAAAACATATATAAGAAGTTATATCAGCTGGTCTTGGAAAAAGAAGTACTGTGTTTGCATACCTCTGGTGGCAGTTGTATTAACTTTAAAAAGTTGGGCGTTTTCCTGGAGCTAGCATGAGTGGCCATGTTGCATGTTTGTTCTTTTTTTAATGATGGTATGTCAAAGTATACATCTCATTCAGAAGTGATTGCTTTTGTTAGCACAATGTCACAGTGATTCAGTCTCTTACTTCCTTAATAATATATTAGTATGGAAAGTAATAATCAGATCACTGGAGGCAAACACTTTAGAAGGAAATGAATGCAGGGAAAAGTCCAAAGACCAAAGTCTGTCTGTCTAATTTAACAATAACATGAAGTGTCACTGTATGAATTTAATAATCTAAGGGTTCATAATTGGGCAGGAGGCCATTATTCACCTACAATATGCCAAGACCTCATTCTGTCGATGCTTTACTGATTGGTAGAGATGAATCACACTGACCTTACATGATTCGTGATGATCTTAGCTAACACAGGCTGTGGACTAGCATATCTTAAATGCCATCAGTGTGAAACAAGGTCTATAATGAATTCTCCATGGCCTGTCTTGTATCTGCACATGAAACACATCCCGATTTAACTAGATCACAGCATCTGTGATGCAAATTCGATGCAAATTCAAATAAACACAGCAAGCACTCGATGGTTACCAATGTGCTGGATGTAGATCAATGTCAATCTGAATGAAATGAATGCCAATGTTCCAATGAAAGTGCCAGTTTTTTTTCACATGATGAAAAGGCATGCGATAATAAATATTGTTTGTAAAGTTTATATAAAAACAGATTTGGAAATGATTTTGAGTTAACAAAGACATGCAGGACACTAATTTTAAACAAGCTAAATGTCTTTAATTTACTGCGTCTTTTATAGGTCAGTCTTTTATAAACTTAATGAACTACTCTTAACTGTATAAGTGTCATGCAGTCTAAACACACTAAAAATAAGTCCCAGGCTGAAGCCCACCATCTGTCACACATCAAAACACCAAACTGTCACCAAAGGCAATCTGTCTAGGCTCAGAGCATCAGTGAATTCCTGTCAACTTCTCGCTCTCTGTTCCCTCCTCTTGATTCTCTCCTCAGTCTGTTACACTGGTGGCTGCTGCTCAACTCCCCCCCCCCTGTGTGCTTTGTCAAGTATCTATCATGCATTAGTGATGGTGTGTGCAATGACTTTCTTTGTAGGAGTTCCCCTATATGAATTCATTCTGTACGTATTCTTTCTTTTTTTATTTTCTTTGATTGCACACTATAGGGAAAGATTAGTTAACTAAAACAGAATTTCCATTGTGTTTCAGACTGCTTTATTGTAGGTTCCAAAACTTTTTATTTTGCCAAATGTTGCAAAAAATCCTTTCTCACTTTACAGCAACAACATATACACAGTTTACTTAATTAAAATAAAAATAAAATAGTACCTGAAAATAAGTAATAAGTCTTACTACTTCACAATCAACCTCACAGTCAGGTGTTTCACTTCTAGTACTGCTATGGAGCAATGTTTTAATCAGTGAGTCCCTGTTTCATTTGTGTTGTGCACAACTACAAGGATGTACTTGAGAATAGCCCCGCAAAATACACATTCTGCTGCTGGTTCAATGTTATGCTGCTGATTGACAGTTGGTGGTTTTAATGACCAAAAATGCGCAGCAATGTTCCAGCAAATGCAGTGATGAAGACTGGATGTAAACAATGTAAGATAACCCTATTTAATGGTAGAGCATGGGACAGGAGACAGATTTCTAACTAACTAACTAACTAACTAACTAACTAACTAACTAA
>JAJHUR010135039.1:0-12687 GCA_027495735.1 Lutjanus campechanus
TCTGTGTGTGTGTGTGTGTGTGTGTCAGTGTGTGTCTGTCTGTGTGTCTGTCTGTGTGTCTGTCAGTGTGTCTGTCAGTGTGTGTCTGTCAGTGTGTGTGTCAGTGTGTGTGTCAGTGTGTCTGTCAGTGTGTCTGTCAGTGTGTGTCTGTCAGTGTGTGTGTCAGTGTGTGTGTCAGTGTGTGTCTGTCAGTGTGTCTGTCAGTGTGTGTGTCAGTGTGTCTGTCAGTGTGTGTCTGTCAGTGTGTGTGTCAGTGTGTGTGTCAGTGTGTCTGTCAGTGTGTCTGTCAGTGTGTCTGTCAGTGTGTGTCTGTCAGTGTGTCTGTCAGTGTGTCTGTCAGTGTGTCTGTCAGTGTGTGTCTGTCAGTGTGTGTCTGATCTGTTTGGTGGCAGCACTAACATCTCCCCTCTGATGAGAATCTGTGTCTCTCTTAAAGACTGTGAACAAAACCTGATCTGGACCAGGTTCTGAGTTCAGCATCAGTTACCATGGTGATCTAGTCGGGTTAAAAAAGAGCCTGAAACTGACTTTATACTCTACATACTTTATTAACACATTAATCTGACTCTGTAGTAACATCAACTTTTTAAAAAGTTGGGATGTTGTACAACAGCTAAATAAAAACAACAAATATTCAGTTTTCCAGCTGATATGATCCTGCAGCTCACATCATTCTTCTATCAACAAAACATGCTAACAAACATGCTAACAAACATGCTAACAAACATACTAACAAAGTAATACGTGACATTCAGAGAGAAAAGGTCACACTTACAGATGAATGATTGAAGAGGTGTTTGTTCTGTTGTACTCAGTGATGTGAGATCACCCACCTTCCTCTGTGAGCTTTAACGTCTTGTTTCCCCTCAAACAGGAAACTTACAGAAACGGTTTACTGACAGACAAACATCACTGATCATCATCAAACAGAGAAGTCTGCAGTGTTTCTGGATGTTGTTGATATGTGTCTTTCTCTTAACTTACATTTGTAGCTGCAGAGACAAACTGTGTTCAAAGTGTTCCTGAGCCCATGTAGGCTCCTTTATACAATGATGTGATTTTTTAATGCAGTGCTGCCTGAGGGGTCAAAGGTCACAGACACTCAGTGTTGCTTTTCTCTGGATCCTCTGAATCTTTTCATGATATTATGGATTGTAGATGGTGAAATCTATAAATTCCTGCAGGTTTGTGCTGGCAAATGTTCTTAAACTGTTGGACCTGTTACCAGCTCACCTGTTCACCTGTGGAACGTTACAAACCGTGTTAAACATGTAACATGAGTCAGAACGTCCACAGGTTCTCTGACGAGCTGCCTGAAGACGTCAGCTCAGCAGGAGTTACTTGGTTTTTATTGACCGTCTTTATATTCTTTACCTGTTTTGAAGTTACTGACTCTGTTTTAATTTGTTTTATCTTCTTGGATTTTATTGACCGCCCCTCTTCAGGTTTTATGATCAAATTGTTTTATGAGCTCTTCAGTGTGAAGTTTCTGTCTGTGTGAAGCACTTTGTAACCTGTGTTTAGAACAGAGCTCCATAAATAAAGATAATTATTAACATTAATGGGGATCAGCCATGAGACTTTTGTCCAAACTGACCTAATGTTGGTGTTTTATCAGCCTGCTCACTGCAGCGTTCAGCTCAGTCCAGAGTGATTCTGCTCTGCTACGAGTTCTTCAACCACCTTCTCTTTGGCCTCTAGTTAACACAGTTTGTCTGCTGTGAGGGAACCTGCACCTCTGCTATCTATAAATTTATGTAGTTTCTAAATCAGTTAAGTGTTCTCATGCTCTTTGTCGGCACCGACATGCTGGTGGTTGTTCTGTGGGAAACAAAAGCTCCATGTTCCCCCTCTACAGTAACACGTCCACAAACACACCTGTTGTCTGTGCTGATTGGCTCGTCAGAGAAGGTGAGAACAAAGTTTGTCAGTGAGTTTAAGAAGGATTTTATTTCTCCTGAGAGGACGTACAGAGAGGACGGATGAATTTGCGCCATCATTCATGTCGTCACATCTTATTATAAATCAAATCTTTTAGTTAGAACAAGTTTTGTAAACAATAAACAGTGTCAAATCCAGGATGCTGCAGTGTTCGGTGTCTGACTTCACAGACAAAACATATTAATAATAACAAGAACAGGAACCATTTCCACCCAAATAAGAACAGGACAACAAAACAGAAGAAATCAAAACATACAAAAACAAACAAACAACAATAAAAAATAAGGTTGCTTAGTGTGTGTGTGTGTGTGTGTGTGTGTGTGCACCGTTTTTAAAGGACGTGTCCTTAGAGGCACCAATTGCATTAAAGTCCCATTGTAGAGGTCGAGACACTTCGTACCATTCAGGTCTTTATAAACCAACATTAGTGTTTTCACAGCAGTTTAAAGTTGATTCATGAGTGTGTCCTGTTGCTCAGCATCTTTATTTGTAGACACTGATTTGTTTTTTTTGCGTTTTTGTTTTTTTCTCCAAAAAAAAACAAACCCACCACCACTACCAACACCAATGAAACCAAAAACAGGCAGACAGACTTCAAGTACCAATGACTGAGTCTTATGTCCTCCCTCCTCATCTTCTCTTTCCCTGTCTCCTCCCTCCTTGTCTCCTCTCTCCTCATTTCTCCCCTCCTTGTCTCCTCCCTCCTCGCCTCCTCTCTCCTCGGTGTTTCCAGATGTGTGACCTGCAGAAACAGATGTGAGGTATCAGCTGTCAGGTAGCTGCTGACTGAAGAACAGAACAGACTCCATTTCCTCTTCAGTCTCATGTCAGACATCATCTGCTGCACTTTGATCACATGACTCACAGCAGCTGTTTTCTACAAAGTCTCATCAACAACATCTGGACACAACAAACTCACCTGACTCTGTCACTGTCAGGTTGATGAACTCAATGTGTCCCCTTCTGTGCCCACTGCTGCCTGCTCCAACAAAACACCTGTACAGTCCAGTGTCGTTGACGGTGACGTTCTTCAGAATCACAGAAGCGTCTCCGTTCTTCATCTCTGGATCTCTCAGCTCCACTCGACCATGAAAAGATGGAAGCTGGTTATTTTGATACGGCCGTTTTTCTCTGAAGAAAAAGACATGAAGGTCTGACTTTAGGTCAGGTCTGCTCCACTTCAGCACTTCAATGGCAGCATCTGTGAAAGCGTGACACTGAAGAGTGACATTCTGTCCAGGCTTCGCCTCTATTGGGCCTGAAAACAAAACAACATGAAACTCATTTCACCGTCCTTCTCTGATGGATCTCAAATAAACCTGAAAGTGAACATAGAAACTGATTCATCTGAATAGTTGAATGATTTTACAAACTGTCAGTGGTGTTCCTCCTCTGAATGTTCACACCAGTGATCCCACTGATGTTCCTGTGACACTGCTTCAACAGTGTTTCTTCACTGATTTGATTTACTAATTGATTTGTTTCTCACCCTCGTGGCTGTGAGATGATGATATTACAGGATTCATGTAGAAAATAAACAAAACAAAACGGTTCATATTTCTTTGTGCACTGCACTTCCTGTAATAACCTCTTTATCCACGAAAAAAAAGTGTTTTGTGTCGCATTACACCAAAGATAATATTCGACATTTATTTGATATTATTAAGTAGCTTTTCAATGTCCTATTTACTGCACATGATGTTAATTAATAAATAAAATAAAAAATTAGATTAATGTGAAAATATTTTACAATGAAAAGTATACAGCTGCACTTCTGCCTATGATCAAAGTTTGAAGGTAATCATTGAATGTTTTAAATAAACTGCCAAAAAGGCTAAAAAAAAAAAAAAAAAAAAAAAAAAAAAAAAAAAAAAAAAGGAAAAAAGATAAAATAAAATAATTAAAACAGTCAAGTTGACTAATACGATGATAAAAGTCTGTGAGGTAAAAGAAATAAATGCTGCTCTGAGGATAAAAGCTAAAAGCAGATTCACCAGGTTTCATGGAGACCCGGGAAAAACCAGGCGGCCTCTTCTAGACCAGCTGAGGGGGTCTAACTGACTCAGAGCTCACACACACGTCCCAGAGATACATTTTCTACATTTTTACATTTTATAAAGACTGATGTTGTGCCAATTGTTGTACTTTTTTTTTCAGTTATATGCAGTCAGCCCTCTTAGACAAGTCTCGCTGGGTTTAACACCCACAGATGAATTCATACACGGGACATAGGCAGCTTTACTCCTCAGATTATTGCTGATGGACATGAGGACACTTGTTGCCATGGATACAAACATGATTTACAGATGTGTCATGTGACTAATATTTGGAAGAAGTCATGTCAAAATAAAGTTATATGTGGGAATATTTTCATGATTTCATATCTAGTTATATTTAATTGACAAGCCAGTTATTTATTTTCTACCTTCAAAATAATTCTTCTATTGGCTAAATTCTCTAATAGATAGATTCATTTTATATTTGACTTTTATTCACGATGATGTTGAAAATCATACCTTGTAGATTTCTAAATACTTAACAACTTGATACTGCTCATACTGTGATAAATACATAAATGAATTAATAAATGATAGTTAGATCATTTACTTTTCTTTTTTTAGATAAATTTGAATCTTTGAATTTTTGAAATTAAACAAAAAAGAAAACTTGAGCTGTGAATCTGATCTCTTTGTTTTTGTAGAGGCTGAAAAATTAAATAGTTTTAACTAAAAATATTACAATTTTAATTTTATTTACACTTCAGTGAATTCAGTCAATATTTTTCAAATAAAATGTTTCTCAAGAAGAAAAGTAAATTATCTCGTAAAAAGCTCAGTAGTTGGTCAAACTTTTCACAACTCAGAAATCTGTCTGACTTCATGTTGACTTTTCTCAACTTTTTCGTTTTTACAGTTCAAGTTTAGAGTGAAACATCCTGTCAGATTCAGACTGAGTTATTCATCCTCCTCCCTGTTCATCTCCACAGATTAATATTACATCTATAAAATAAAGAGCAGAGACACGAGCACTCAGCGTGTCCTCGGTATTAATGAGGACATTAATGAGGACGTTTAATCAGCGGAGACGCGCTGCGCGTTAAGTCGAGCGCTCAATCAGGAAGGAGGGTGAGAGCGTCAAAGACTGAGCGTTATAACGCGTCCTCAGGAGAGTCTCCAGCAGGTACACAGCAGAAATAACGAGCCTTCAAAACTTCTACACATGTTTACTCACTTTCTGAAGAAGATTCCGTGTTAACCAGCGAGAAGAACATCCAGAACAACAGAGAACCTCGACCGACCATGTTCTCTTCACACTCATAAATTATTCTTTCGGTTTCTTGGGGCGGATGTTTTTTTCTTTTCATTTCCCGGTGATCATCACTGTCACTGTCATCACTCCGCCTCGTACAAACCTCACAACTTTAAAAAAGTTCCTTCACTGCTTTGCCTTCATTTCTCAAAGAGAAAACTGTTATTTTTTAACTTTATTTGACAATCATAAAGTTTATAACCTGTTTAATACAAAGTCAGCACAAGAAAACTGACTGAATTTATAATAATAATAATAATAATAATAATGATAATAATAATAATAATAAAAATAATTTCTCCCCTCAGTCTGACTGGACTCTTTATAAATGTAGTAACCATGAGAACCCGACTGTTCCTCCTGAGGAACCCGAGGTCCTTCTCTGTGTTCTGCAGAGGAACAAACTGTAACTTAGTTTAGAACAGGGCGCCACCCTGTGGTGGAAAGTGGTGGTGACACAAACAAAACACAACAACACATGAAAAACATTTTAAAATTTTTTTTAGCCTTTTTGTCAGTTTATTTATTTTAAACTTTAAACCTGGATCGTAGGTGGAAGTACAGCTGAATACTTTCATTGTAAAAAGGCAGGTGGTCATAATGTTATGGCTGATCGGTGTATGATCGACTGATAATTGATTAATCAGTTTGAGGAGAAAAAAGATTTGAATTATTTGAATTGTAGTTGTTTAATTATAAATGTTTGTATGTTTTATTATAATTCATTTAAAGGAGAATGCTCCTGTTTTCTCCTTGGGGATGTTTGAGGCTGAGCTCATTTTAATTCTGTTGGCTGGTTTGATCTTCAGCTGTGCATCTTATTCTGTGTTTCTGTCCTGTAAGAACCACGTATCTCTAAAAAGTCAGCTGATCACTGAGAGAAAAACATCCTGTTGTCCTGATTTCCCAGCTGATCCAAGAGGGATTTTAAATAGTTTATTTAGTTTGAGAATCAGGTCTCACAGTCTGTGGATTGTCCTTGTTCCTCATGTGTGAGTTGTGTTCACTTCCTGTGTTTCTTGATGGTTCCCTGTTTTTGGGTGTGGCTCTCCTCAGTTCTGCCTGCACACCTGAACTCCATCCACTACTCAACTCCCACTCACCTGTCTCTCCAGCCTGCCTGCCTGGTTTCACCTGAGAGCCCTCTGCTGGACTCCTGTGAGAATAAATCCACTCCAAACTGAACAGTTTTCACTGTACAACACAACATTAGGAGAATAAAGAGAGGCTTCTCTTTATGTCTTCACATAAATCCATTGCAGTGGTCACTAGCTCCTGTGCTGCAGAGGTCACCAGCTCCTTTTGTACAGAATTCAACAGTTGCTGTTCTGCAGTGGCGAAGGGTTCCTGTGCTGCAGAGGTCAAAAGTTTGTGCATTGCAATGGTCACTAGTTAGCTGGCTACAGCAGTCACTAGTCAGCTCCTGTGCTGCAGGAGTCACCAGTCTTTGTGCTGCAGAGGTCACCAGCTCCTAAGTTGCAGCAGTCACCAGTTCATGAGCTGCTTCAGCAGCTGTCTGTCTCCTGTCTCCTGTCTGCCAGCCTCCAGTCCAGCTGTCCAGCCACTGGGCCTGTTTTACAGCTACTGGAGTCTTATCCAGCAGTCCTGACCTGAAACCAAGTCTTCCTGGCCTCCTCCAGAACAACCCTGCCGACCTCACATGCCAGGCGAGTGTCCTCTCCTTTGCTGCTGGCCTCCAGAATGGCCCCGCCCTCCTCGCCTGCCTTCTGCCCACAGAGGTGTTTGCTGAAACTTCACTCTAACTGCAACAGAAAGGGGCGGTCACTTGTTTCTGAGTCGTGTGACAGCGAGCAGCTTCACACTTCAGCTTCTTTCGGACCACATTTCAGTGGTTGAAACAGAAAGTTGCTGCCAGAACAATGAACACAAGGTCAGTGTCAGTTTACCTGTCAGTGAACGCATCATGTTCATGGGATCATTCTGTGCCACTTGTTGTTTTATTTTTTGTTGCATTTATTTTTATGTTGCTCGTCACTTCGTTTTATGTTGAAATGGATTTTATCTGCAGCGACACAACTAAATGTTCTCACCTTCAGTCAGTGGACAGGAAACCACATCAGTGTCAGACACATTCACAGAGGAAGAGGGAGGGGTTTATCTGATGTGACCATGAAGTGATCAAAGTGCAGCTCTCATGCAACAAAGTATCAAGATGGAGGGAACGTCTGTGCTGCGGCTGCTCTGTAAGTACTCTGAGAACATCAGCTGACGACAACAAACATGAGAAATATGATATTTCAGTTTCAGTGTTTGTGTTTGTGTTTGGCTGAGAAATGCTCCTCTGACATCAGCATGAGTTTATTAGGATGTTACTTTATTAGGTCATGAAGATGTTTTTCTCATACGGGCTCACACAGGATCTGCAACTGAAACAACAAACTCAGACTGTTATCAAGCTCCTCACAAGTTATTCATTTATGTATCTGCACATGTGATGAAGTGATGTTCTTCTATTCTTCTATTTTATTCAGCCTAACTCAAAGTCATTTCAGCTTGTTGTGTTGTGTGTCGCCATTTTGGCTCAAAAGTCTTTGTATGTGTGTGTGTGTGTGTGAGCTGCTCTCAGCTGCTTCGATCTCTTGTTGTTTCCAAACCTCAAACCAGCCTGCATGTCATTTCTCTGTAGTTGTGACGTCACTGCTGAGCTGCACAACAAACCAAGGTGAGTAAACTTCCACCAAACTCTGCAGCTCACTGACTCTGTGTGAACTGTGGTAGAACAGTGAGGACTGAGGACTCAGCTGGAGTCCAACAGGGACCACTGAACACAACATAACAACACAATCATTTTTAATCAGATATCCAATAATCCCAGGGACAGAATCATTCATATCAATACTTATCAGCTTCAATATTCATTTTTAATGTATTTGCAAAATCATCAACAGTAATTTGACTGAAAATCCTCCTCCTTCCTGCAGCTCGTCTGACTGTGAGTCCCAGCAGCTCTCAGCTGTTTGAAGGAGAGTCTGTCTCTCTGAGCTGTGAGGAGGACGACAGCTCTGCTGGATGGATGCTGAGGAGGAACACGAGCAGAGAAACCAGAGCTGAGTGTGGAACCCAGTGGGGAACATCAGCTGGTTCTTCATGTACCTTCAGCTACATGGACCCACTGGACAGTGGAGTTTACTGGTGTGAGTGTGCAGAGGGAGCGAGCAGTAACAGCATCAACATCACAGTCACTGGTAAGATGAGACTGTGGAGTCAGTATTGATGAAGCTGTGTGTAAATGGATGAAATGCTGTAGTTTGTCTCTGTGTTGAGGTGGATCAGTGGTCCTGCAGAGTCCTGTCCTCCCTGTGATGGAGGGACATGATGTCACTCTGAGCTGTAAAACAAAGAGGCCTCCCTCCAACCTCAGCGCTGCTTTCTATAAAGATGGCTCCCTCATCAGGACTGAGCCTACAGGTCACATGACCATCCAGCATGTTTCCAGGTCTGATGAAGGCCTCTACAAGTGTCACAGCAGCAGTGATGGAGAGTCTCCACCCAGCTGGATCTCTGTCACAGGTGAGGAGGTTACCTTTGATTTACACACTGATTTCATCCACATGTTCACCTGACCAGGTGGGATTCTCTCTGCAGGGAGACCTACGACCACAGCTCCGCCCACCTCTGCAGCCTCAGCAACCAACCATCTTATGTTCAGACTGCTCCTCCACCTGGTGGTGTTCTGTCCGTACTGCATCTCCACTGTCCTCATGGTGTCTTTGTATCGACAGAGGTCCACAGGTAACACTCTCACCCTACAAACACTCACTAAATACTATTATTAATCGTCTATAGGTGACAAACAGAGCAACACAAATGTGATAAAACATATAAACATGGATTTGACTTCCTGGGAACTTTAAAAACTTCAGTGGCATCAAAACAACAAGGACACCTTCATGTGAGACATGTGGATAAAGTGTCTTTTGGTCATAAATCCACAGTCCTACATGGCAACACATTGTCCCTGTTAGACTTAATTTTATCTGTAAAGTGAGTTAATTTTAAAGTAAAGTCAAAATTTTACAATCTTCATATTCAACAGGAACATTCAAACAGTCTCTGGTGTTGATGACTGACAGTCGTCTCTGACAGGAGCTGATAAATTATCTACATTTTCTTTCTAACCTGCTCAAACTGTAGGAAATAAGCTGCCAGTCTCCATGGTGATGGCCCCGCCCACCCAGGCTGAAGAGGGATTGGATAATGACTATGATGACATCATCACTGCTGTCACCACTGAGCATCACTTCTGAACTGATCCAACATTTTCAGTGTGTTCTCGTCATTAAACGAAGATATAACTTTGAGTCGTCAGTGAATAACAGAGCAGGCAGGTGTGTTTTCACCTGAGACTCTGAACGTGTCACTGATCATTTTGTTTTAATCTGTTTTTCAAAGAGAGATTAATTTTCCTGCTGCTGTCACATGACAGAGACAGAGGACACACTCAAGGACAGTTGTTATTTTAAAGTGGATGAGACAGTGTGAGATCCAGGTTACATGTTAAATTTACAGGGACAATAATTACAAGTCATGAAACTAAATAAAAAGCTACAAAAAGTAAAAGCATCATAAATGTGTGTTGTTGTTGTTTTTTAAATAAAAAAGTTAGTATGAAAAGTTGTTTCAGATCTGATTTTGGTCTCCACCCCCTCATGAGGGAAGTATCTGTTTATCTGCTGAGTGCTCCACTGTGGACAGTTTTCTTTTAAACCACTAGAGGTCAGTACAGAGCTGAACAGCAGCCAGCAGCTCCACCATCACAACTAGTTGTTGTCTTCATTGTCTGAGTGTGTGAACTACGTCCACTGCAGCACCGACATACTGATGGAGTCACAGTCATGTAGCAGCATTACCTGTGTTGCATCAAACTGACCAATAGGGAAGCAGGATTTATGACCTTTACTGCAGGCCGCCACCATCCTGACTGGACGTGTCACTGCCTGGTTCTGCAGAGAGTGGTGCAGACAGAGCAGAACATCAGTGGATGTGAACGTCCCTCCATCCAGGATATTCAGACAGACAGTGTGTCAGTAGCACCTGCAGGATCCTCACAGACTCCAACCAGGGACTGTTGCAGCTGCTGCTGTCTGATAAGTGGGACCACAGCCTGGAGGCCTGGACCAGCAGATCAGTACCTGCTCGCTCTCTGTGGGGGGAGGGGAGAATTTATTGATGTGACCCCAGAGAACTTTGTGAACATGTCAAAACAACCTAAACTGTCCAGAGCACAGGGAAGAAAAAAAAAAGAAAAGAAGAGGAGGAAAAAAACGGGAGAAAGAAATTTGTACTAATGAGGATATGAGGGGAAATATTAATTATTAGAGAGCGTCTGCGTTTCTTTCGTTTCCTCTCTGTTCACTCTGTGGTCAGGTTGTTGCTGAGTTAATTTGAAAACTAAAAAGAAATGCAGAACACTGACATGTGTGAAAGATAAGATAAAAGCCAAAAACTGCTTCTTCATATAACATGGAAACATCACACTGCGGTCAGACAATAGAGGAACTAGCAGGGGTGATGCAGATGTGTGATGACACAAGAGACGAGTCCGTGCCGAGCACCGTAGGTACAAGGCCCTATTGTTTTCACTCAGACTGCCCAAAAAATTAATTATATATTTGGGGCTTAAACATACTCAAAAACTCACCAAATTTGACACACACATCAGTCTTGGTGAAAATTGTCATATGGTTTTTGTTAGTGGGCGTGGCCAAATGGCTAAACACAGCCATTACCAGCACGTTTCACCGACATGCATGAAAATCGGTACACACATAGATCATGCCCGGATGCACAACAATGTATCTCACAACCAATAGCCTAAACCCAACAGGAAGTCAGCCATTTTAAATTTTGTGGTCATTTTTGGCATTTTTCACCTGTCGTATTTTAACGAACTCCTCCTACAGGATTCATTAAATCGGCTTCAAAATTGGTGTGTACCATCTAGACTAGTTTCTGATTAAAAATTATTAAAAGATTGCGTTTCAGTTAAAGGGTGTGGCCGTGAGTTGGCGGCTAATATTGATGATTCGCCATGAAACAGGAAATGGTTATAACTTTGGCATACATGGTCAGATCTGCACCAAACTTAATATGTTTCATAATAGTCCCGTCCTGAACGAATATGCATGAGAAAATTCTGCGATTGTCATAGCGCCCCTGCTGGTGACAGACTTTGAGGTGCTGCTGTGCACATGTTTACCGTATCTCACTCAAATTTGGTGTGGAAGACCTTAAGACCTTGCTAATGCTACGTTGAGCAAGTCGTAATGTTTTGTTGAAGGGTTTCGCCCTGACAGTGCAACGTAGGTTGACATTTCGTACAAACACATTAATGGCATTAACTTCTGTGTACACATTTACATCACCATGAAACTTCACATGTATGATAATAATCCCAGCCTGAACACATCTACATGAAACTCATGAGTCATGGTCATAGTGCCACCAAGTGGTGACAGGAAGTAACACCACATTGCTTCCTACTGTGTCCAAAGGGGGAGAAAATTCAGCACCTCATCTACCAGTCGGCCTCTGGTGACGTGGTCGTGGCCGCAGCCAGCTCCGAGTGGATGTAGTCATCTCAGAAGTAACTACTGTACGTCTGTTCACCTCACGGTGTCCAATTATTCTCATGTCCTGTCACTCTCTTTCGGCAGCTAAAGAATCCATCCCTATGTTGTTCATAAGCTCTGGAGAAAGTTTGTGCTACCCACTGGTGCATAAGTAGCCATGTGGTTCCCTTTTAACATGCAGCTGATTGGTCAAAAAAAGAACAAAAGCACGTGAATAGCCAAAAAAGCCAGTATGCTAATTTACTGTTGTATCGCCGCCCCCCGCAACTATGACCTGGCTACAGGGGCGGAGCCAGGGGGTGGCCAGAGGTGGCCGAGGCCACCCTTAATTACTCTTCGGCCACCCCCCCCGGCCACCCCCACCACCGCTTTGCCGGCAACTTTTTGGCAGAACCATTTCTGTACGAAGGTGTTCCCACAGGGAAGCAATTCAACAGCGCACCTCAAACAAGTAGTTCTACACCAAAACTGATGGTGGCGGTAATACGCTCAACTTGAATGTCAACCACCAACACAATCACAGAAGAAGTAGTAGTAGTTGTGGTTCACGCGCGCTACGAATGAAGATGCCAACGGACTCTCAGCGTGCAGTAGGAGGAGGGTCTTTTTTCCCGCTGGCAGAGAAGATGTCGGAAGTAAGTTAACAAGCGGAATGAAGTTTATTCTCTATGTTTGAAATGTTTCTTGTCTTAATATTGTGGCCGGTGTGCTGCAGTTGAAACAGATATGGCAAAGTTTGTCAATTTAGGCTGTTAACGGTATGAAAGTTGCAAGCTATGAACTGTGAGCTTCACTGTGTCACTGCTATTTAAAAGAAAATATTCAGTTTTACTATGCCCCAGGC
>JAJHUR010135052.1:993-31167 GCA_027495735.1 Lutjanus campechanus
TCACTTGTTTCAGGGGTCAACCAGAGGCTCTGTGCCAAATTTGGCGCAAATTAGCTGATAGGGGGCGCTATAAACAGACAAACATCAAGTAACATGAAAGTTGATTAGATTCGCCTGAAATTTGGTGAGCATGATGTGGAGTCACTCCCAAGGCCAGCAGTAAAGTTTTGTCATGTTTGGGAAAAGTGGGCGTGGCTTGTTACAAAAAATATATTTAGCCTTTCACACTTCCAGTGCTCTTCCCATTACAATGAAGCGGTGATGAACGGGCCCTTGTGGTCTGTACGCATCGGCATGCAGGCGATCCAGATTTACGATCGGCTCCATTCACGTTCCGTGGGTTCGGCGAGAGCCGGGGGCCGAGTGGCGCGGGGAGGCTTGGCCCCCGTTCATAACTGCTTGCAGTTCTAGTTTTATTTTCTATTCTTAACCACCACTGACTTCATGTGTGGTTCTAACTCTCACTGCTTCTTGTCCTGATGCTGCTGAACATTTGCCCTCAGGGCAGTGGGGGTCAATAAAGTTTCTCTTACTAAACACTAACTTAGTTAGTGCTTCATGGACAAAAAGAAAATACAGAAACTGACAAAATGATCAAACATTCTGTTGTTCTTTATTCAGCAAAGGTCATAAGATGTTGTTCATTTGGCATTCACAATGCAGCAAATGCCCTCAGCTATGTGTAATTTCTTCACAAAAATCTTTCATACCTTCTATTCATTAAATTAATGTTTCCATTTAAAATTTACTTATTTAATAAAATCTAATAATATGTAATTTAATTTAACTGAATAATCTAATTTAATTGTTGATATATTTATTTTTAATATAATAAACATTCTGTCTAACTATTCTCATTGTAATAAATGTTACCAGTCATAATTATCAAGGATTACATAATATTAATAATAATAGAGCCTGCTGACTTTTACCTTATCATTACATACATCATTGTAACTGCTTTGTATCATGGGATGTATGCCCATTATGTCTCTCTTGTTGATGCATTTTGGTTAATGTTTCTCACAATAAAGATTTTTTAAACAGTTCTATGTCATTGTCTTCATAATGGAAATTCTGCTTTCATAAAAAAAGAACTATGCAGTTGCTGCTGCTTGTTACAGTGCTGCCAAAATTACAAGCAATGAAAGCTGTGATTTGATTAATTTACCAAATGCAAGGTGTATTCCAAAAGAGATAAACATGCAGATGATTTACAGATTATCATGTAACATTGATTATATACAGACTATGATTGTATAATATTTTACAGTTTACAACTACTGTTTACAACAGTATCTGTGTTTGGAAAATCCCTGTTTAGCCTTAGCTATCCGATTTGTAAGTGTTTATAAAAAAAATGATGATGTGTATTTTTGAACATATTTTCAGACAAAATTTTGTTTTTCTCAAAAAAATAAAAACAAACAAAAATTTGGGGGCTACCTGCAGTAACTGAAGACACCATATAGGCCACAGACCCACTGTTGAAGACCACTGCATTAAGTGATGTGCATCAGTGGCTACAGTATATTCTGGTTGAATATTCTGAATTGGGCTTTATTCTGAATAGAGCATATTTTGATTAAGTTATGTGGGATATGCTGGTGTTATTCTGGTTCTAGGAGCATTCTTTGGCATGTAAAAAGCAAATCCAGAATATGTGTCTCAGTTGGGGTTTTTACCGCAGTTTGTGACACACAGCGTCTTCTGCTCTGCGCTGTAAACAAACCAAATAGCCAACAGTAGACAGTAGAGATATGTGCACAGAAGAAAATGTCACATTTGTGATTAGAGGTAGAAACACACCTACTTTCAAACATTATTTTAAACATTTGATATGAACATGTTTTTTTGATATGCACGAATAATGCTCTGCTTTTCAAGAAGGTGATTAAATAAATGAAAGAGGGAGATTGAGTTTGCAAGGCACGCTCAAACATCTCCACCACCAGTGGAAAACTTACTAAAATACTAATGTGACAGAAAGACACTTCATCGTTCAGAGAACATTGAGCATTAATTTGAGCTCTGATTAATGTGAAATGGCCAAACTAAAACACTTTTAAATGTTTTTTAAAATCTGTTTAAGTATTCAAAAGTTCAATGAATTGATTAGATAATTTTTTGATTAAAAAGTGTATTCATTATATAATATGTAATTATTCTACAGTTATTAATTTATAGTTTTAAAATGAACTCAGTAATGACGTTTGCAGTAGTTGAATTAGTGTTGTGATAAAATTACAGCATGTTGATTATCGCTGTAACAACAATAATAATACTGTGGTACTGTGATTAGATTTACAGTAATCATACTATGAAATGCATTTACAGCAACTTACCAGCTAATTGCTGCCAGCAAGTTATAGAAAATTTTACAGCATTCTTGCTACAGTATAGTCAAGAGGTGAATGCAGAACAAGAAAGCAAAATCTCTGACATGACTCCTTTTTCTTACAGCCTGTCTCAACTCTTTTCAACTTTGCAATTTTCACAAAGGGCCAAGACACTAATACGTGTTCCCTAAGACGTGCCTTTCGGCATCAACAGGACAGACATCTTGGACAACTTTCAGTAGTGTTTTACACTTGATATGTCCTCAATTTGTGATGATGCATTTGCACTCAGGGACTCAGCAGTACAGAAACTTCTGTTGGTGATGGTAGGAAAAAGAAGGCATTCTCATGTTTCATTATAGGAGTTTTAATGATATGTTAGATGGTACTTTTTTTTCAAGCATTTGGAATGATCTTTTGTTAATTACTGTGCATAATTTATTATTGTTCCAAGAAAAGACATGTACATCATGCTCCAAGATAATACAACAGATGAAAGTTAATGATGCAAGTACTAGCATTTCATCCACTAGAAGAAAAAGATCCTGACTTGCAGCTTATGTGTCACTGTAGGATGTGTGAGAGGTTACAAATGTTATCTGATGTCCCAACTTCCTACAACTGCCTAATGTCAGCAGTTGTGATATTTTCACTTCTTTGTCATCAACAGCTGTTCTCTTTGGTGTTAATCAACAACTTCATTCAAACTGAAAAGCAGAAGTGTTTGAATTGAACCAGTATCAGCAGAACACATTTTCACATAACCAATGGGAATTAGTGTGTTTCCTAGTCTCTATAGTTCAACTATTTGTTGAACTGTGAAGCATTTTATATTAAATAAATAAATAGATTAAATCTATTTAAATAAATAGATAGGTTTTTTTAATGATCATATAAATTAATGAATCTAAAACACCTGATTAGTCCAACATCAAGTGCAACAAAAATTACAAATATTTTAGCATTTAAGTGTATAGTATTTACATTAATGCCAATTTTTATGTCGTAGTCTAATTAAAAATACAATTTAAACTGTTTAATAGGTTTGTGCACATTTTGAACCCGTGTAAAAATCTTATTTTCTAGGTTATTCTAGTCATCTCAACGCATCTTGGTTAGGTTCGTTCGTTTTTGTGTGACTGTAAAGGTTTTGGTCATATGACAGAACGAACGCACGCAATTTTTTGTTGCATCAACAGTAACGTTTCAAAAAAGATCTTGACAACAGTGTTGCACTAGTGTCACAGCTGTAGTCTGCAAATGTAACCACTGTGGACGTCTGCATCGTGCAGACAGGAAAACCTCAAACGCTTTCTCAGACAAGATGAAGCGTGAGTGTTCAACGGGCGGCGCTGTGACATTAAACAAGCGGCAATTGTGTGTTCGATGGGTTGTCTGCCATCAGAGGGAATCTGTTCAGTTGGCTAGCGGAACAACAGCAGCAGCGGATGGTACAGATTCGACTTCGGTTACCATCCTCACATAGAGATTTCTTACTGCATTCTGTGTTTATGTGAAACAAAAGGTAAAGTAAACTATTTGTCAGCGCCGATAGCTAGCTTAGCTACAGTAATGTAGGCACTAAAGCTAACAAAGATTTGTAACGTTAATGTTAACTCAAGTAGCTAAGCAAACCGCAACGTTGTGTTAGCCGTTAGCTAGCTTGTTAGCTTATTAATGGTAGACGGAAACGGATTTGTCGTGGATTAGCTAAAATGGTTAACGATGCAGAGCATCGCCGTGCCACAAGATTTAATGTTAAGGAGATGAAATCTTAAAAAGATTTGTTGCTTTAAAACAACACAGACTTGGGTTAGCTCTGACTGTCGCATTGAGCTAGCATTATACAATTTTAACAAATCCAATTTAGCGATTAGTCACGTTTGGCTGAGAGCTTGCCTTGGCTGGTTAAATGTTATCGAGTCATTTCCTTTATGAGTTAGCTAGTGAAGAGGATTAGTTTGTAGCAGCCAGGCTGCACCGCAGACTGCTTATATTTATCAGTAATCCTTATATTCTCTTGACACAAATAATGTACAGCTTCCTGAAGCCTCTTTGGGATATAAATGTTTGACTGTTTGTGTAACAGATTATGTAACCCTAAGACATGTGCTCATGTTGTTATTTTTGTTGCTACCCAGAAAAGTATGTCGTGGTTGTTTCTGGCATGTTGAGGGGCAGATGAGTTTGATAGGTGAACAAATCAGTCGTTAGCTAACAGCTGTTCAAGCCCAGGCCATGGACATTCAGTTCATAATGTGATACAGTGAGCAGGAAAGAAGCTTTTGTTCAGCTCTGTCTTTGGTTCATTATTAAAACTTACTTAGCAGCATCTGTCGCTGTTTTTCTTACGAATTAAATCTTAAAATAGGTTGTGAGATATTTGCTCATTAAGCAAATTTGACTAACAAACCAAACAGTAAGGTATGCCAAGAATTTGGCGAGTAATAACTTTGGCAAGTGGTTTATGTGACTTAAAACTAAACAACCTTAATACATTTTGATTATGTTTATAGGGCTGCATAGTTAATTGATATATTATCTCATTTGCACTATCATAATTGCAGAAATTACAAGTTTTGGAAAAATATAATTAGAGACTGTAGTGCTGCAGGCCTACAAAATCTTCTTCTCTAGATGTAAGAAAGCATGTTTGCTTTGTCTGGATCCCAGCAAAAGTCACATTATTATGATTTTAATAGTTTGTTCAATGAAAATTAAAGTTGTGATACAAACATGCTCATTCCCACTAATTGTGAATAATATTACAGTTGCAATATCTGTCAGAATAATTGTATTACCCTATCATGCATCCTTATTTACAGGGATACATGATACATATAGGATGTGATAAATTATCAGCGATTAATGGGAAATTTATATCATTTTTTTCAAAAAAGAAATGATAACCAATAAAAGTTGGCTTAAACAATATCTGATTTGACATATTATGTCAAAGCATTTAATTTGAATTATTGACAAAGTAAAAGCCAAAGTACCTTTTTTAAAAAGTTTCTTGATGTAATTTACTAGAAAAAATAAATAAACGTTTGAACAGTCAGGATTGTTATTTGTTTTGTTTTAATAGTGATGTCAATTAGATTTGGTTATCGCTGTCGACCATGAAAATCAGGTAATTATGGTTTATTGTGGTGTCCATATTAGTCCATATCATGTATCCCTAATAAAGTAATTTCTTCCTCATTTCAACTAGGTGACATTGTCTTGTGTGGAATGACAACCTCACACAGATATATTGAATCCAAACCAGCGGGTAAGTTTGACACTCTGCAGGCAAAATGTATAAACTGCGTGACAGTTATTCAGCATTTGTTGATTAACTTCTTTGCTGCCTTTGTCCTATTTCACACATATACATTAGCTCGGTTTGCTGACATGGAGTGGCAGACACCAGCTGTATCAGAGAAGTTCCAAAGCCGTTTTGGCCGCCGGCCTGGAACATCGGACAGTGGGGACACTGGTCTTGGCACCTCAGCATCTGACAGCACAGAAGGTGATGACTTCTGCTTGTTCTTCCCCTGCCTGTAGCATATATTATGTAACATTGGTTTGAAGCCTCTCTGTCAGTCATGGAGCTCAAGATTGCACTCTGTGCACTGTGCACTCTGTACTTTTGTTTTAAATGTTGCTGCATACATGCATTAGACAGGATATCTGTATTCTACAACATGGTTATTTATCATTAAACTTATATACTTTTAAATCAGTGATCAAGCTGGCTTTAAAGTCGAGAATAGTCATAAAATCTGCAGTATAATGTAGTGAGAAGCCACGCAAGGCCTTCAGGCTGAAGAGACTTTGTCTCACGTTTGTGTTGTTGTTTCTTAGGCTATTTATAAAGTGAGAAAAATGTTCATGATCCACTGTGGATGCTCCAGAGATTTGCAGAGGTAGATTAAAGTCCCAGCCAAAAATGCCCCATGGCTCAGCTGCACTACTCTGGTGTTGAGGTTAATTGGGAGGATCGGGTGTTGGGATGCCAGGACTGGACTGCTAAATGCACGCTGGACCTTGCCTGTAGAGCAAAATATCCAATTCAGCCAGTTTTTGTTAATATTGGCATTATCTTAAATGGGAATATCCCACTGGAGAAAATGTGAAATCTCACTGGAGATGATGTGGGTGTGCAATATTTATATGTCCATAAACTGAGTGGAAAAAATAACAGTCACGCCAGATCAGAAAGGTTCCAGGCCAGCTGGGGGTGGATTATCCCATGTGCAAAAGGAAACACTACAAAATATGAGACTGGAAAGTTGTCACAAGTATATCAACACTGTAGGGATTGAACTTAACAAAGCTGGTATTCATGGCGGGGCTGCCTGCTGGAAACCGTTCATTAACAACTGCAAACAGGTCAACGGTCGTTGCTTCTTACATCTAGTTACATGTAGTTGGCTTCCCCGAGGTCATCTTAATGTCTTTTGGTAAACATATTAGAGGACCTTTAATGGGATGGGTAAAAATCTCCTGGGTGTCGGTCATACCTATCACTCCGTACACTTTATGTATTTTATGCTCCTTCCTAAATTGATGTGTGTTTTAAAGCTCACCTTATCACTGTGGTGATTTAAAAGACCTCTGCAAACCTCCCTTCACCTGTCCAGTCACCAGATAAACATCACTAAACCTGAAAGGGAAGGTGTGCAGAGAACAGCTAGTAATTTCAGTAGATGGATATCATCAACATCTTCCAAAGAACTGCTTCATAACATGCTACATCCTTAGGTGTTCTGTGTTATCTCACAATCCCTCAAGACCTGTAAGACAACATTACTAGGAGGACTGAAGCTGAATTCAGGCAAATTGTGGTCCAGCTCCTTATTAGATTAGTTATTAGGTTTGCATGTTGCATGTAGTGTGTGATGTGTTCTTTGGATATTTTTCTTTTTAAGTGTTGGCCTCACATGGGCTTTTGTGAATGCAGCTATTTCTTACAGGACTGACTTGTTTAGTTGCAGTGTTGAGCATGCTGCTGATGCTTGAACAGCTTTGTCCTGGTACTTAAACTGACAGCAGTGCCTAGCAACATGACAATTAGCCCCAGATTTAGCCACAATAATGACCTGTTTTACATAAACTGTAAAGCATACTTGAGGAAGTTGGGGTGTAAATTATACAGCTTTAAAATACCAGGTATTTATTTGAAAAATAAGTTGTTTTTTCATTTTAGTTGCTAAAACATTCTGTTTCACAGCTGTAGGTAATTGACGTTATGTTCTATACTTTCCAAAGGCAGGAATGTCTGTTAAGTGAATGTTCTTACAGAGTGGTTTAGACTTGTTCTAGCCAGTCATGAATCAATGGAGCCTCAAGGCTTCTTTTATATTTGAAGTTTTACATTCCTGAAAGCTTGATATTGTTTCTACAATATTCTTGCCTTTTTACTAATCATTATTTTCCTTTGCGACTATGGAGAGATTCTAATTTAGAAAAGTTCTGTAAGTTTTGCTGTAAACTGAGCGGACTAGACTCAGTCTTTGACTTTGGATCTACACGTGTATGTGTGATGTGTGTTACAGTGGGAGGAGGCAAGGTGCTTAAATAAGCGGCACCCACAGATCACTCTCTGTAACTTGAGAGGTGGGCTATAAATACCCCTAACCTTTCCTGTGTATGCCTGTTTGTGTGTATTTGCTCAGAGCTTGATACAGGCTCGTTTGGCTGTTGGAGGACAATAAGGCTTTGGGCACAGGGCCTGCATGCTGTGACGCTGTCAGTCTTTGCTTCAGAGGTCGATTTGGTACAGAAATGCACAGGACGGACTGTTTGGATTTAAAGCATTCTGTGGCTGAGCTCACCTCAGCTCAGCCTTAGAAAAAAATGCCACAGCTAATAACATGTTTGTTGCATTGGAGTGAATGCCAGACTTGCAGACTTCAACAGGTCTCTCAGGTTTGTAAAGCTGTTGAAATCAGTGTTATGTAACTTTGGACTGTGTTGGGGCTCGTGGAGATTTCTGTAGGTTGGTTGTACTGATCTTTGCTGTGTTCTTGAACTTGTTTGTGAGCATAATGTGATCTCTGAGGTTTCCAAATGAAGACGTTTACATTTTTCTGCATGTTTTAATGGAGTGGATTGGGTGTGTGCTCCGTAGAGTAGTCTGAGGGTGCTTATTGTATGTTGGTGAGGGAATAATTACATGGGTTTCTGCTAATTAAAAAGGAAGGGTCTTTAGTCAGCAGTTCTACGGTAACAGAATAATTATCTTACATGTACATTCAGTGTCATGGCAACACAAGCTGTATCAATGCTATACGGCAACATATTGTTATCATGTAATCCAGAGCTTTTATTCTGCGCGTTGGTTTAATTCTATTATAAGCCTATTCCCTGGGTTGAGTCAGTCAGAGCCAGTTAATTCTTTCAGTGGTGACACCTCATCATCAAAGTAGGCCACCCATAAACCCTGCTGCATCTACTTTACATCACCCACTGAAAATAGAGAAAACGGCCTGCAGTATTGCTCCAGATATCCTGCACTGATTTAACAAGCTCTGTCTGTATGTTGAATAGTGAGTTAATATAAATAATTTCTAAATACTCTCTCTTCTTCTACTCTTGAAAGATTTCTGCAGTACCAGCAGCAGCCCCCCTTTCCAACCCATCCGCAGTCAGATCCCCATACCCACTGCACATGTCATGCCATCCACGGCCGGAGCCCCGGCCTCAAAGCCCCAGTCATGCATCCAGGAGGACTCCCTGTCCTCTGAGGGTCACAGATCTTCCTCCGGCTCCAGAACCCCGAGTGGCTCCACCTCGAAGTCTTCCTCACTCTCCAAATCAGCGTCTTCACCCAACTTGGACGCTCAGGCTGGTGTGGGAGATCTTGTGGGGCCCAAGCCGGACTGCCTGAGTCGGTACCGCAGCCTTGTCAATGGGCTGGACCACTCGCTTTTCCCTTCAGATCACACGCGGGTGGATGAGGGCCAGAGGTTTGACACTCCTGCCGTGGAGCCTACACTAAATCAGTCAGCCCTGCTGGGGGGGTTATGCCCTGATGTCAGACTCCGATTACAGACGACTGGGATTAGAGACACCTCAGACTGTCTGTCTGAGGCCTACAGAGGAGGCATGGAGCACAGCTATAAGGTTCTGCCTGAAGTGAGGCCTGGGGTTCCCGGCACAGCAGAAGCCTCTAATCAGCGGGGCAGTCAGCCTGGTGCGGCTGGATCTCCTGGAGTTTACGCAAACCCTCTCAGCTTGCAGACACAGGCACTGCTGAGGGAGCATGCAGGATCCAAGGGGTATGAGCCATTGCGGCAGGACAGATGTAGTGAAATGTCCAGCTGGCAGCAACAACAGCAACATAAGCAGCAACTGGAGAGTTTACGCCTGCAAGTGGAACAAATGCAGGTAAGCTTTTTTTTTTTAAATTGCACTACACTAAAGGTAAAGAAACTAGAGCTGCAATTGTTAGTTTGTTAATCAGTCAAAAGAAAAATAATTACCAACTATTTTGATAATAGATTAATTCAGTCATTTTTCAAGCAAAAATGTCAAACATTTGCAGGTTCCAGCATCTTAAATGTGAGAATTTGCTGCTTTTCTTTGCCATTTTTGACAGTAAATGAAGAGTCTTTGGTTTTCAGACTGTTTAAAGCAGTTTAAAGACTTCACTTTGGGCTCAGGGAAATTGTGATGAGCATTTTTCACAATTTTAAAAGCTAAACGGTTTGACTAATTGTGATAATGATCTCCAGACTAATCACTAATCTAAATAATTAATAGTGGCAGCCCTGAAAAATAGCACAAACTTGGGGGTCTAAAGTGTTTTTGTTATTTGTTTTTTTCTTGTCTTGGCTGCTATGGAAGGTGCGGTGGATTTGAGGTGGAAAACACCTTGATTAGGTTAAGGCCATTGAAGTACACATGTGGGTCAGTAGGTTGTTTGTGCATATTTGAAATGTAGTCTCCAAAACACATATAGGTCAACACTGGCAAAATTATGTTCCACTGAATACAGCCTGAAGCCACACAGACGCACTGTCCTATTTTATTGCAGGACTTGTCAAGTGAAGTCAATCAACAGAATCACAAAGAAATTTCTGATTGTCTGATGCCTGTTGACAGGTTTCTATAAAGTTTAATTTTATTATGTGTTATATTCAGAAAATCCTTGATCAACGCTGCACAGCTTGTGACAGCTTCCTTTTTGCAACCTGTAAAAAACTGTTGCACAACATCTGTTTACCATTTCAGCAGTGTTGGCGGATGCTGACCACTCTGTGGACTGACTGTTGCCACTTCCATGTTCTGTTTGCTGACGCATTAATTGATACATTACCACTTAAATGCAATTTTCAGTTGTTTTACACAAGTTTTAAGCATTGTGATTATTTGAGATACAGCGACTGGGGAGAATAGTGAAATGCAGAATCCTATTGACAGGGTTACCACAGTCCTGGAGGGGAGGGGGGTCCGTGAACAACCCCAAATCATGTCACATGGTAGCACATGCAGGTTGGATGACATTACAACTGAAGTGGCTATAATGCAGAACAACGCAAAATAGTAAACATTGATGGAATACTATAAAAAGTATTAGCTTAGGTTACAACCATAGAGCCTGTATGCAGACTTCCAAAGAGAGGAACATATTTGTGTATGATGTGATCCCTGTTTTTCACACCAGCTAGATCATCATTAAAATGTTCTGAAAAAGTCCTGGAAAGAAAGGAGTGGGAACCCTGGATTGAACTTTTTTGTATGAAGAAATTGTAGAACTTGCAAGTTTGAGTAATGATTGAAACATTGCCTCATAAACTAAATGATGTGATGTTAAAGCAGTGAGTTGTGTAGAGAATCCATCCATTCATTCATTCATGGTGCAAAGTGTATTCTTCAGGGCACCAGAATACACATAGACATTTGGCAGAGCTTTCACTGTGTGTTGGAATAAAGACTTTAAATAGTCTCTGAGGTGGAATTACATTCTATTCTAAAGAGGGAGATTGGCACGGCTTGATGCTCATCAAGTTTATTTCTCTTTTGTGAACGCCATTTGAAACTCACCATGTTGTCAGAGTATCTGTTGTCAGATGACTGCTGTGGTATAAGAATAATTTGTTCAAGGGTCAGGCTGAGCAAGGCTAGCGGTAATTCCTGAGCTGTTTGTGCCTGTGTTGCGTGTGCATTCTACACTATCTATACTGTGTTGTGATAAAGTGGAAGGATTTCAGTTGTACACACAGTTTATTTATTTTCAGGGTTAAAATTGTACATTTATAAATCTTTTAATCTATCATCACCAGTACCATTTCTTCGTCATGATGAAGCTCTAACTGTCAGATGTTTTTTGCCTTTTTGTTACAGTTGATGAGTGCTGGAGTGGGTCAGTACCCACCTCTGTACTCGACACCCACTCACTCAGATTCTGGCAAGTGGGACGCTCTGGTCAAAGCCAGTGAGAGTCTGTTAAAGGAGAAGGAGCTTATCATTGAGAGGCAAGTATTTCTGATAATTTTACTTTGGAGGGGAAGGAATCTTTGTATTACTATTTTATATGAATGAAAATCTTAATACATTATGATACAGTTTATCTTGACTTGATACTGTGATTTTGTACAATCTGTTCTCAACTAGATATTCCACAGTTAACTGATTTGATACAGTGGGAGAGAAATGTAGTATTTAAGTATTTATGCACATCCCCAAACCCCAGGGGCAGTTCAGGGCTTTTAACAGGTTGGTTTTCCATAATGTGGGTGACTTTGTTCTTGTGTTGATGATGTTTTGACCTGGTCCTGATACAGACAAAAGCAACATATGGCCCAGTTGGAGCAGCGTCTGAGGGAAAGCGAGCTGCAGGTCCATGGAGCCCTCCTGGGCCGAGGAGCTTCTTACGGAGACATGTGCATGCTGCGGCTACAGGTTCGTTAAAAACAGACACGAGTCCCACAAACAACACAGAGAACACTGTGTTATACTGTCATCCTCCTTTAAACAATTCACCCTCAAGACCCTTCACTGAAACTTTCGTATCACATGCTGGCTTCACAGGAGGCTCAGAGGGAGAATGTGTTCCTGAGGGCGCAGTTTACTGAACGCACAGACTGTGCTGCCCTGGAAAAGGCGGAGGCAGAGCGCAGGCTGGGGGCAGTTGAGGCTGAAACGCGCAGACTAACCGACAGCCTGAAGGAGACATGCGAGAGACACGCAGAGGAGATGAAAAAACAGGAAGAGAGGGTTTGTGCTTGCCTAACACATCTGCATCATACATATCTGCATCATAATGTGTTGCAAGAAAGAAAAACACAAAATGAAATGAAAAAATAAACGGTCTAAATGACAATATCTGCTTCAAAACAGTTCACTTTGCTGCTATTTTAGTTTCATTAATTGATTGGTCGATGGGAAGAAAATTAGCGTTCAACTATTTTGTTAATCGACTAATTCTTTCAGTTATTTTTCAGGCAAAAATGTCAAACATTTGCTGGTTTTAGTTTTAAATGTGGGGATTTGATGTTTTCCTTTGTCATTTACGATACTGTGAAGAGAATTTGAAGACTTCACTTTGGGATCTGGGAAATTGTGATGAGCATTTTTCACAATTTTTCGACATTTTATAGACTTAATTTATTATTTTATATTGAAAATAATTGTTAGTTGTGGCCCTAGTGGCATTTATTATTTGAGAACTGCATTTAATTTTCTGTACTTTGTTTGTAATGAAGAAAAGCTGTTACATAAAATCCTGTCAAATTTCCTGCCTCAGCGGGTCCAGACAGCTGATATGAAACAAAACCCTGTACAGGAAGCTTTTCTCTCACCACAACAGCTGAGATGCTGTTGATAAAATCACTTTAGGGCTCAGTACTTAAATAGATCCTACAGAACATGTTGCATGTAACTGCAGGGTTAACAAGTTCACTTACTCATTTTCATAGAGTAAGAGAAAAGGTGCTAAAGCAGCTTCTCTTCTCAGAGTTTGCTCATATGCTGTGAGTTATGAATGAGTGTAGTGCCTATAACTTGTTACTATTCGAGCATATTCTCCCACTTACTACAGTTGCCTGTGTGTGCAGATCCGCAGTCGAGACAAGCACATCAACAACCTGAAGAAGAAGTGTCAGAAGGAGTCGGAGCTGAAGAGAGAGAACCAGCAGCGCATTGAGACTCTGGAACGCTACCTAGCAGACCTGCCTACCTTGGAGGACTACCAGAGCCAGAACAAGCAGGTAAGAACAGTTTAATCCATTCTTACTCCGTCTTTTCTGATTTACACATGTAAATCATTTAACCTGAGCGTGTTTTTGTATAGATTTGTACTCAAAGGTGATAGACCCTTTGCACTTAAGGCTGTGAAACTGTCAGGGCTGCACACTCTCACCTTCTAAATCACTATTTAAAACACATTTTTAAAATGGCTTTCCATTAATTTTGTCATTTTACTCTCCTTTTGTTATATAATGTTCTTATGGCTTTTAGTTGTTTTTTCTTTTTGTGTGTGTTCTATTTTTATTGCAAAGCACTTTGTAGCTGTGTTTTGAAAGGTTCAATATAAATAAAGTTTATTATTATAACTATTATGTTTGTGTTTTGCATCAGCTTCTAGAAGCTGAACAGCAGGTGGCTCAGCTCCAAGAGAAAGTACGA
The DNA here is from genome assembly GCA_027495735.1 of Lutjanus campechanus. Classification (NCBI taxonomy): domain Eukaryota; kingdom Metazoa; phylum Chordata; class Actinopteri; order Lutjaniformes; family Lutjanidae; genus Lutjanus; species Lutjanus campechanus. Next base: position 14,952 of record JAJHUR010135052.1, read on the forward strand.
GAATTGGAGGTCTGTCTAGAGACAACGCGCTCCCAACTAAGGGAAAAAGACGCACATCTGGAAGAGCAGAAACGCAGGGAGAGAGACCTGCTGACCACCATCACTGAGTATGGACACACACAGTCTGAATTTAAGTGTCCACCGTGAAGACGGTGTCAAACATTGTTTTCAAACAGTCATAACTCTGCATAATGTGAATTCTGTGTCGTCATTTTTGTCTTCATCAGTATGCAGCAGCGAGTGCAGCAGGGCCTCGAGGACGGAGCCAGGCTGCCCTCCCTGGATATCGAGAAGCTCAGAGGAGAGAACAAGACTCTGAGAGAGGAGCAGCAAAGACTCAAAAAGGTCTGCTGTTATATGTCCGTCTGTTTTCTCTTTTAACAGCTTATCTGGATATTTGAAATATTTTTATTTGAATACTCCCTGTGCTGCTTTTGTTCATGAAGTACAGTGAACATACAAGGAAATTTGATCATTATTTTGTCCCTTCTTGCATCACCTGTACAGATCTGTATAGCAGTCCCAAAATACCAAGAGTATGGGTTTATTTGCTTAAATTTACCATTCCCAAATAATAGAATGCATAAACTGTTCAGTTTTCACACAGGGTTTCCACACATCCTTAAAAAATCTTTAAAATGTCAAAAATCAAATAATTTGTGTTTTAGTCATTAAAATATCTTAAATACAATTTTGATAGGCCTTAAAATTTTGATTACTAAGTTTATTATCAAAGGAGACAACACCACCAAATATTCACATTTTAGAAACTAAAATCTGAATCCTCAACCTCCAGCAGTTTGCATAATTGAATAATCATGGAAGTAATTTATGTACAGTAAAGTAACACCAGACAAAGACAGGTACTTGTTGCCATATTATGAATTATAAACAACTGCAAACTGTACAGAAAGGTTTTACTAGAGACACAACACCAGAGTTTAATCTGATTTTCCTTCAAACCCTTAGTGTTTTGTCAGTATGGACATGAAACATGTCTTAAATTGCATTCATAATCTTAAATGTCTTTAACTTGTTGAAACCTATAGAAACTTTGTACGCAGTCTAGTTGTAGTTTATCTGCTTGACCCCAAATGACTCCAGCTTCAAAAAGTTGTCCTGACTCAGTGGCCCTAGAGGAAGTGTGTGAGGTGAGTTAAAGTTTTAACAATGAGAAGTATTCATTTCTCTGACTGCAGCTTTAACCACAATATAAAGGAACTTACTTTCCAGAGGGTAGAGCACTTTCAGGCTTTTCTCTGTAAATTTGTTCATCTATTCGTCATTGTTTTTGAGTGTAGGTGCTCTTCTAATGTTTTCTCTGTTTGTTTACCTTGGTTGCTGTGCTGCTGTGTGTGTCACCTGCACAGTAAACACTTAAGGTCATACACCCACACACTATTCCCATGAAGCTTAGGTCACAACCTCCCGGTCTTGCAGAACAGGAAGGAGAAAGAACGTTGTAATTTGATATTAAAATGAAAACATTAGGATTTGATTGTTGTATTCCATCCAAGTAGAAAGATTGTCTTTAAGCTCAGTTCTTCTCTTTACAGGTCATTGAGAAGCAGCATCGGATGATGGAGCAGCTTGGTTCTCAGATTCAGGTGTTTATCTTCTCACAATTAGTCTCAATGATTTGTATGTTTACTGTCACGTTATATAGTCTCTTAACATTTATGATTGTTTGTTTGTGTGTACAGGCTCTGGAGGAGCAGATATCTCAGGAAGAAAGCAGCTCTCAGGCTCTCAGAGAAGAGGTGCTGGCCAAAGAGCAGAATGTGTTAGAGCTTCATACAGCCATGAAGGAGGTGAGATAGACTAACAATATGTTTTGTACAATATGCAGAGAACCTGTGAGTCCTTAATAAAATGGGCCAGCAACTTTGACTGGATAATGTTAATGCTAAATGCTGTGTTTCAGCTGTCGGCCCAAAACCAGGAACTGATGGAGCAGAATCTGACCCTGCAGGAGCAGATGAGCGATCCAGAGCAGAGGAACCAGGCCTCCTCATCCCTGCAGCCGGCTGGGGCGCGCCTCACACAGAGGTTACACGTGGAGATCGCCTCCTGCCTCAGTGACCTGCGCTCCCTGTGCAGCATTCTGACCCAGAGAGCTCAGGGACAAGACCCCAACCTCTCCCTGCTGCTTGGCCTCACAAGTAAGCACTCCTAATTTTACTGCTATTTCAGGGGATTTGACTGCTAAATGGGTCCAGTGAGTGAGGAGCAGTCATCACTTTGATTTAAGATGAGAGAGGGTTGAGTTATTGTGCTACATGAACCTGACAGCACATCATCAGTGCTCTGCAACAATGGCAGAAATGGCAGAGAATTAGCAGAGCAACATAACATCACAACATAAAATAGATTAAATATTATTCCATACAGTGGTAGTGGAATAACTGGTCCTTACAATTGAAGGTTTGTGCTCTCTGAGTGCCCTTCAGTATTAAGGGTTCAATGTTAATGTTCTTTTTCACTTGCCCAGTTGGGCGATTTTTACCAGTAATTATTTTAGTTTTTTTTTAAATTAGTTAGTAATTAAAACTTGCCTCAGCATTCATATTTCATACACACGCTGGCAAGGCCCTGGAGGAGGGATTGTCTGCAGCCCTCTTAGCTTCCAGCGAAGCACTATGCGTTCTTGAGACTGTTGTCATAGGTTTTGACATTTTCAACACTTAGTTGAAGCTTTGGTCAACAATCCCAATCAACTAAACTCCTGTTTCCAGAATAATTGAATTTCTTGCTTGGGATTCAGCTCATAAATTTTGTCTTTACCTGTCACCATGTTTTTTCGATGTCTGATCAATACTGCACATGTGCAGGTCACAACAAAGATGAGAAGAAAGCAAGATGACTCACTCCTTAGTTACCTTTGTCATCAGCTTCGTTACTTTTATCATCACTTTTTTACGACCTGATTGGGCAAGTGAGTTGCTAGATTCACTAGTCCTATGTGATATTTTACTTGACCTCAGCGAAGCGGGCAGTCCATATTGTTGAGTCTTGCTTTCTAGTTTTAAGTGTAATAAATTGTTTTTGGAAAATTGCACAATGTGAATCAGGGTCTTGTTTCTCTTCTCCAGCACCACCACCAGTGGCAGAGCAGGCCGAGGACTGGATGAGCCCAGAGGTGCTGCAGAAGAAGCTGGTTGAAGCTCAACAGCTCCGTCGAGATGTTGAGGAACTACGCAATGTAATACTGGACCGTTATGCGCAGGACATGGGAGAAAACTGCATCACCCAGTAACCCTGCCATCCAGGTGATGGAAGAAACTTCTGTAAGCCCCACTTCACCTCTGAAGCATCTAAAATGGGCTCATCTCTCAGTTACTGAATGTCAGAAAGAGGACTGGATTTCTAATTTTCTTAAAACGAGGACACAGGAAAGCCCAAATGGTTTAGCTTCTCCTTCTCTCCACTGACTGTACGTTGATTCTCAAGCCTGCCTGTAGCTCAGAACCCCCCCTCCCCCCCACCCTCGGTGAGTTCATCTATTTCAGTCCAAGGGCTAACAGAAAATAACTTACCTCTAATACTTGATCCTTAAGCATTGTGTGTGCGTGTGTTGTTGTTTTTTAAATAATAATGACATGATACTGTCAGTTACCAAACAGTCTTATACTTTTTGTTCCACTCTAGTGGATAAGTATTTGTGTAGATGTCCCACAAATATAATTTATTTAAATTTTAATTTTCCTCTCGAGGGGAATTATTTAAGAAGTGGTTGACAATCAACTGAAACTATTTTAATCTGTGCTTTTATTAACTGAATTCACAAGGAACATGTTACTAACAGGCCATTATTTAGAATGGTGAGCACAGTAACATTAGACTCTGCTGTGAGGTATGAGACTTGACACCTGAAAGGGTTTAATACCAAATCAGCTTCTCACACCAACAGGCCTCCAACAGTTTTAACTACCAAAGAAACTCTGGTCGAAGCAGTTGTGCAAGCCTGTGAATGTTTTTGTGAACGCTTCTCTCTGCTGCAGGCCTTGTTCTGAACGAACACCAACCTTGTGCCTTTCTGTCACGTTTGCAACCACAATGCTAATTCATTTTTAGACCAACCACAAAGGGCTGTTTGCAGCTGACCTTTCTCTCAGTGTATCAACCAGTAGGATTAGTCAATACATTCCCTGACTCTGAATGTAGCAGATAACTTTGGGCCACAGCACAGAGCTTGTGGAGGCCCCCTACACTGTTTTTTTGTTTTTTTGTTTGTTTGTTTTTTCCAGGTAGACAAATGAAGTTAATTAAACTCTTGAGACTGTGTGATGTTTGTAGAATCGGTCCCCGTAGATGGATAACTTCACAGGATATTGTACATTTCAGGTTGATAATGGCTGACGCGCATTTGACAGTATTAATCTTCAGTATTATTTATTTTCTTAGTTTGCATTGACAACTCAGTGAGTCCTCCTAATGTGTTGCTGTAACAATGTGCTAATGTGTTTGAACAAACTTGGCTTCCACAATGTGTAAAGGTCCCATGAAGTGGCTTTTAGATATTTTTCTCCTGTGGTCTGACGTGTGTCATGTAACATGAGATGTTTGGAGGGGCACGTTGTAATCCCACGTGAAGATGATGATGATGATGGGAGGGGTTGGCTGGATCACCCCGAAATCATCAATCATATTGTACTGGATGGACTTTAAGCCATTTAAAACAACCTTGTCACTTTACAGGGAGAGAAAGGGATTTTAATATAAAAATATGCAACAATTCCTTTTTTGGACAAAAATTATACACACACCCAGGGACACACAAGCCATCTTTCATTTCATGGGACCTTTTTAAGAACTCAATTAGCACAAGATTTGTCTTTGGAAAGTCAGGCTCCACATGCCTTAACATCTCAAAATGTTTTTGCAAAAGGGAAAAAGATGTTTATATTTTCATACTTTTGTCCTTGTTTGTATTTGCATATTTTAGAAATAAAGATTTTCAACATTTTGTTTTGATTTAATTTGTTTCGAATTTCATTTGATCTCATTTTGATTGTTAACTTATGGCTGCTCACTGCATCAGGTATTGACCATGACATGATCAATCCACATAAAATATGATTTCTTTTGTCAGTGTAGTAACATTTTCTATTTCCACTGTCAGTTATGTTAATTCAGTCCAACCAATCCCTGTTATGTAACCTAAAAATGATGCTAATATGGATGCACCGCAAAATTCTGGACCAATAGAGATGTTTAAAATAATTTGATGATAGCCGTTGATACCAATAGTTTTTTGTAGTTATTTATTTTGTTTCTGTTATTTATTCCATTTCTGTGGCACCCTTTGCCCTCATACCAGAGTTGTGTCCAGCCAGTGGGTTCAGCAGCTTGGTATGCCAGGGTGAGTATCGTCTAATACTGACATCTAGCTGATAAATCGAGCATTCCTTGATACTAATAAGTTGCATACAACAAGGCTTACAGTTTAAATTTGGGGAAAAGAAGACAAAATGTTGTTTCTGTAACTCAAGTGTGTGAATCTTAGTGGACCTTTTTCACAGCTGACCTCTCAACATGTTAGTATGTAAAGAACAGGTATGAATTAATAAAAATTAATGAGGCTGAATTCTATTTAGCTGCTTCTCAGGGTCCTGGGGTTTGTGGGACTGAATAGAACAGAGCCATTGTTGATGTAATTAGCATCACCTGTGCTTTTGGTAATAGAAGTCAGAATGTGTGCTGTGAAAAGGGCTGATTTTAAAAAATCCCTCACAAGTCACATATAACCTTTTTATAAGTTTATTTTATTGACTTCACTCAGTGAATGAGGCTCTTTCTTCTTTCGCAGCAGCAGAGTAGAGTTAGTCGTGAGTCCACATGATTGGAGCGTCTGGCAGTCATCACTGTAGCAGCACTTTGGGTACGCGCTGATGATGTCATAGCCACAGAGACTACGACCTCTGTAATGCAAGAGGTGCAAGCAACCAGTGTCACATGTTGTAAAGACAGACGCTTTGTTAGTGCAGGAGGGCGTGGTCTCACCTGTGTTTGTCCAGATACTGCCGCAAGTGGCTGATCGTCTCTGAAAAACACATTTTCAATATGAAAGTATGACTCCCATCTTCTGACTTCACTTTCAGTGTGATGACATCCCGGGCGGACGCAGGCCGGTCAGGGCTGATCATCTGCAGTCTGTAAAATTCAAACACACTTGATATGATCATAATAGAGACTAAGACTGTCCTGAGATTCCTTTTGGAGGTCAGATCTGAATCCTAGACCCTGTTACTAACAAGTGCTAGCTGTCCATGGTGACCTGGCCTATTTTTCTGACCAGTGCAAACAGTAATCCACAGCTGCTGAGGCCACGGCAGCATTTTAATCAGCCTTTACATCATGTAGTGTGTTCTTGTATCGAGTAATTCCCGTAAAAACCTCATAAACCCTGTTTTTCCTTGTATGTTCGACATGGTTGTAAAGCTAGATAACAGTGAAACATCACATACGTTACAGTACATACATCACATATTCTATCTTCCTCTGAATGACCTGTTCAACACAAGATGCAATATTGGGCATCATTCTGCCTGACATATTTTATCTCTTTATCCTCTGCAATTTCCACACATTTTTATGGATTTGAACAATGTCTGTCTGCCCAACATGAGTTTCTAATGACCCATTGCCACGGGTAAATCGGTGAGTTGTTTAAGAAACAAACTTGTGCTTCGGGTAATGGGTGACAAATTGTCTAATACCTCTCCTTCATGGCTTGCAGTGCCGGTGTGTCGATGAGGATCACTGAGTCACTGCTCTGTTCATCAGATGAACCCTAATGAATGAATACTTGTTAGACAAAGAGTATGTATATAGTGTAATGGTCATAGGGGACATTTTTCTGCATTGAATACTTTTATTTTTAATACTTACAGTACATTTTCTTTATATACTCTTACTTACAAAATATTTTCAAAACAGTGTATTGTATACTTCTAACAGTGTTTTTGCAGTGTGGCATTAAAGTTTTACTTCGATAAAGGATCTGAATAAGATCATCTGTGAGACAGGAGTTGCTCACCTGCAGGGTCGCCCTCAGTGAGTCCCTGATATCAATCACACGACCAGCCTTCACTACCACCTTTGGTAGCCTGTTCAGAAACTGATCCACGCTCAACTTCTTACCTGTGAGGGGAAGAAAACATGAGAATGTGCAACATCGGTGTGAGTATCAGTATGGTGTTTACAGAACAGACCAGGTAACTGAGAGCTGACGGCATCTGATGATTCATCTTTCTCCCCACGAACAGCCTGTCCTTCACCTGGAAATTTATTCCACGGTAGCTTGAAGATGAATTCCTCCTCTCTCTTGTCATGAACCTACACAAAAACATATGATAAGTAGCAAAGTTGCACATTTACACATTTGCACACAGACAATGAAAAACAAACCTCAAAGGGGACACCATCTGGGAATCTTTCCTGAAGCTCAGATGGAAAATACCCATCCATCAGATCTTGCATGCACCGCTGCAAAGACCAAAGAGAGTTAAAAAAACCCGTTTTATGTATTAAAATTTGAGCAATTTTAGTAGTTAATTTAAACCTGGGTGCTGTGCTCCTGATAAGAGCGGAAAGGACCATCAAACATGACAATCCCATTGCTATAGAAACTCAGTTGAATAGGAGCCTTCTTTGCCAGATGTGCCCCCGTGGCTGTTGATTGTACAAAACACTCTCCTTCCCCTGCAAGGATGTTCAGTTCTCTGATCCTCTGCAGTACGAGGTCAAAGTTCATCTGGAAGCTCCCGACCGCAGAGGTGTCTGCACAGGAAAGATACCCAGGAATCATTTTAGGTGGAAGATATCGTAAATGTGTTCAGGGAAAGCTTGAAATTTTGATGGAAACTACCCGGCTGCGAGAGGCCTCTCTCTGCATGATGTGGCTGCTCACTTTCAGCTGAGTCACTGCTTTCGCCATCTCCCACCCAGATCAAACCGTAGTCATTTAGAAAGCTCTGCAAGATGTAGGGGTCAGCAGAATTCAGTGTGGTGCAATCACAATTTAAACACATGAATAAAAGGTTTTATTTAATCGACTTACCTCCATTTCACACACTTGATTCTGCAGTTGTTGGCATTTTCTTTCAAGATCATCTCTGCCACCCAAATCATGTGTTCTACTCTCTACACCCACACACAGGACAGATATAGCACAATCAAACCCTTTTATCTACAGATACACATGCTATATCAAACCCAGGTTTGGAGATGTTACCTGAGTCTTTCAGAGACCTCAGCTTGTCCTCCAAAGCCGAAATCATTTTATCCTTTAGAAGAAAGAGGGAAATTTAAAGTGAGAGTTTGACATGTTTTAACATTTCTGTTGTTCATCTGTAGGAGGTGTGTGTTCACCTTGCGCTCAATCTCCTGTGCTTGGCTCCTCACTGTTTTCTCCAGCAGGGTGACGCGCTGCATCATGGCAGACATGAGCTCAAAGTCGCTCGGTGGAGCACCTGAATATCAGGGTGTTAAATTACATAAACGCATCCTTTGCACTCTCAGACAGGGTTGCCCCAAAGAATAATTTAATCTTAGATTAGCTCCAGTTAGAGTTTAGCAAAACTAGGTTTAAAATGCTAAAATAGCTAAAAAGATTTTTAAATTTTATATTTAATTCTAGCTAGCTAACATTAACTAACATTACAACCTTTGCTAGCTAGTTAGCTAAACAGTTGGTTATCCTCATTAGCCAACTCATCAACTCTCATCAGCAGAGAATTGTTTTGCCCAATCCATCTTAAAAAGTTATTACTGGGTCACAGTTTAAAGTTTTGGTGAAACAGAATTTAATTGAATCTAGGTTCAGGGTAAAAACTAAACTGAAGTTTAAAGAGAGGTTTAAATTGAATCTTTCTTGATTTTAAGATAGTTTTGGTGCAACATAATTTAAAGTTAAACCATTATTTAATCAGGTTTAAAAATGAATCCTTTTGGTGCAACCCCTACAATGTGATTAGATGTAGGTTAGATTTTCATTATATTTGGCTTTGAAATAAAAAACTTATACCTTTCTTTGATGGGGCTTTTGACTTTGAAGTGGAGGCATGATTGGACGGAGTGGGAGAGGTCAGATGATGACTTGGATCGGAAGATTTGTCATCTTCCACCAATCCTGCCTGAAATTCTGAGGACAAAAACACAAAAATATATGAAAATTGAAAAATTATGTTTTACTTGTTTAAGATTCAAGATTCAATATTTTATTGTCATATCAACATTTGATTGTAATTGGGAAAACAAAAACAGAAAAGAAAAAATCCTCTCATAAATCACAACATTAGACAATGTATAAAACAGATCATATCAAACACATACAATAGTAATAAAATCATAAAACAAATGGGTAAAATAAAGTCCAACATATAGGAACACAGATAAAACAGATGAAATACAGACACTTGTAACAACATCAAATGACCTATTAGATAAAGTGCTTCAACATCTGCCCTGTTGCACAATTATCTAAGCTGCCCAGTGTCCTGCAGTGTGCGGTGCTGTTTGGAGTGTTAAGGAGGTGAACAGCTTCATGTAATATTACTGAACCTGGACATTCTGGTCTTAATGCTTCTTAATAGTCTTTTGTGAGAAAGGAGGAAATTAATGTCAATTGAATGTAAATTGGGATGTCAAATCACATCCAAAAACTTTGGATGCTGTATGCACTGCTTTGTGAAACTGTCTCCTGTTCTCAGCTGACGTATACAAATTTGAAGTACTTGTATAATACATAAATATTATCTTTTCACAAATTGGCTTTTTACATACAAAATATGTAAAGAGATCAAATATGATGCTTTGTTCCAGATTAAACTGTCCAACAGTTTATACAATTACAGCTAAAACAATTAGTTGATTAATCAATTAGTCTGTTTACAAAAAAATAATTGAGGAAGAATTATGATAGTTATTTAAGTCATTTTTCATTCAAAAATACAAAACTTTTCATGGTTCCACTTTTTTAATTGTGAGGATCCACTGCTTTTTCCTAATCATTATTCAGTTATTTTATTTTATTTTTTTTATTTTATTTGTCCAATAGTGGACAAAATAGATGACGTGAAAGTCACTCTAGGTAATTGTGGTGGCATTTGTCACTATTTTGAGCAGTTTTACAAAACAAAGAATGATTAAGCCTTATTAAAAATTATCTCCACCTTAAATCCAAAAAATCCAGCAGTAAAATGCACACTATAACAATATATGTTATAAATAATGTACTTCAGTCATGTCCGGGCATTTTTCTTGCATTGGGTACTAACACTTTTTGATACTTTGAGTAAATGTTCCTAATTGTACTTAAATATTTTGAATGTTTATTCTACTTTTGAAGTATTTTTAGAGTGTGATAATACTTTTACTTAATTAAAAGATCATACTTCCGCCACCACTGATGATAACCGCAGTTTCTGCCAGTGCAGTATAACTTCATTATGTTTATTGCAAGCTTTAATGCTACAGCATACCTTTTAACAGATTCCTCCTGAAAGGCACTTTTGGTCTGCTCCTGCAGGTCAAAGACAATTTAATGTCATTTAATGTGTTCCTTTCACGATAAAGTTGGATATTTCCCAATGAGTAACTAACCTACCCAGGATCATTCAGAGGATCTTGCAGGGGAGTGCGCCTTGTTTTCTTCAGCATCGACAAAGGTGAGCTCATTTTACCTGAGAAAGGATGGACTCTGCAAGAAAATCATCCATATGCCACACTGGTTTCAGTACAGGCCTGCTCAGAGGGTTTCCTTGTGTTTCTTTCAGTTTGTTTGGAGTCTGTTGCCATTAGCAACGCAAAGCCAGCAGTTAATACAGCGGAACGATGGCTGGACTGTTCCTGTTTCATCCGCAGGAGGTCACTGTTTATAATGTCTCTCTCTAGCTGGCTCGTGTTAGAAGGGAACCCCATACCCGTGAACGATCTCGCGAGAGCGACACTATTAAACCCAAAATATGGTCTTTCCTGACCCCAACCAAGAGTTTTCTGTCCCTAAACCCACCGAGTTTGTAACTACAGCGCTGTAAAATTATGAAACACGATTACTTAGTTTTTTACAAGGTTACAATGGTCAACGAATACAAATCTCGCGAGAGTTTTATTGACAAAGAGTTTCGTTGTTGATAGGACTGTCTCTCACACACACACATACCTTGCAAGTGTGTATCATCATGAACCTGTCCTATTTTGCTTTTCTACGACTGGCGTTATTTTCCAAGGAATAAGCAAAAACATGCAGTGTTTAAAAAAAACAAAAAACAAAAAAACAAAACAAAACATATTTTAATGCGTTCAACTGATTAAATTACTATGGTTGTGTGTGCTTTCTATGCTTTTGGAAAATTATATTCATATTCAAACTCATAGTAAGTCCAAAAACTTTGCAGCCTGTAATGCAGACAGTGACTTGCAGCCACTAGTGGGCCGGTGCGGTGATGTGCGGAGCAGCCATACTGTCCGGCTCTGGCTCAGCCTGGCTCTGTCTGTGCGGGAAGTGAGCGGGCATCCAGAGAGGATGCTGAGGCCTGCCAGACCCGCAGCACATCCATCATTACCCCGGGGCTTTTAGGCTGGTCCGGGCTATGGCTGCGCCTGTCGCACACTTCGACGAGGACTGGCCGGTTCCGGGTGATATAAACATGGTTTCGGAGCAGAGGCTGCAGCTGCCGCACAAAGGCCGTGTGTCCGCTGCGGGGGAAGAGCCAGTCGCCCCGCAGCTCCTCCCGGAGGATGATGGTGATGATATCACCTTTTCCCCGGGGGACAACGGAGCTTTCAGGTCCATGGAAGACCTGGTTAACGATTTTGACGAGAAGTTATCCGCGTGCTTTCAAAATTTTAACGCCAGGACGGACAGCATCGCTCCTGTGAGTGAGATCACCGAGGAGTCGCTGCTGCAGAAAGACGAGTGAGTGTTTTTGTGTCTCTGGCCTGTCCGGAGAGCAGGATAGGGCTGTTTATATACCATACTGTGTATGGTGGCTTCAACTCACTGCTGCAGACTGCATTTAAAAAAAAATATACAAATGGCATGTTATCTATCTGACCTGGAATATTTAAATTCCCCAGAGCAGGAAGCCAATATTTCTTACAGAGGGTTACGTTGACTATCAATGATGTGATGGAGCGACAGTGACAGATACACACTGCCTCCATGTTTATCATCAAAACTCACATACAGGACTGCAATAACGTAGGCTACTGTGCAGGCGTGAGCTAAATTATTCACAGAATCAACCAAACAGGTGTTCTGATATCGACACACTATCGGTATCTATCCCTAAATGGCTTTATAAAACAGATATTAGCCGATATAAAAGAACCGACAAGTCAGACTGTCTTCTTTTAAGAGCTGTTGTGTTTTTCTAAGATCTTTTTTATTTTAGGTCTGTGTTTGCTTCACGTTGTATCTTATCATCATGAAGAATGCTTTTTTTTTGTTGAGCTTTTTTCTTTTTTTCTTTTTTTTTAATTTTCCACGAGATTTACAGGTGTGCATCAACAAAATAATCTCTGCCAATAACATAAGGTATAGGTAGGTTGACCAGTAACACCTTATTAATATAGTGCTTTTAAAAACAAATTAAAAAGAACTTAACATACTAGTTACTAGTTAATAGAATACATTCAATACATAAAAATATTTTTTCACTTTTCCTAATAAATTTATAATGTAATGTTTAGTCACACTACAGCCATACTAATATGACCAAGACAGTAAAAGATACAGTACAATTACAAAAAACTTGATCTGTCTGTAACCCTGACCAACCACTTCCCTGTGGGTCTCAAAATCCCATTATACATGCAGGATATTTCATAACAATGTGTTGTATCGTAAATGAAAAACATAATAAAACAACATTGTTATGAAGATTATTGCAAAAAAACACAAAACAATTTCTATTTAAAGCCCCTCAAATGTTTTTTTCTGTTTTGTTCATTATTTTAAAATAGACATATTTTCTTGACATTTTAAAATTGCTCCAATAATGAACCCGTCCACCCCCGAGCCTTTTGAGGAATTATGATGACAATAATGAGATTAATAACAAAAACACATAACAACAATAATAATAATGATAATGGAGGTAGATTCATGTAACAAAAATATAAAGGAGAGGAAAGTGTGGTCATATATGTATGGCAGCACATAACAAGCTGACTTTCAATGTTCTGACAAAACGCAGGATTCAGCTGCTAAACCGCATTAATCGTCTCACCGACGTAGTCATTCAGGGAAAAGGGGGGTCTTAAAGGTCCAGTGTTTTCATTGGTGTATAATCACCTGAAAATAAGAATCGATATGTTTTTGTCACCTTAGATTTGAGCCGTTTATATCTACAGAAGCTGCCATGTTTCATCACCGTGAACAGACAAACCAAACGCTGGCTCTAGATGAGACCTTTCACATTTTGCTTGAGTTTCACAGCCGCCATAGGTTCTTCTACAGACTTAGGAGGGTAGAGTGACACAAGGTGTTTAGAATCTGCAAGCTCCCCGCTAGATGCCACTAAATCCTACACACTGGTCCTTTAATGTGTTTAGTTAACTAACAGTGTGTGAGGGCGCTGTGCTGCAGTTTTGGGCTTTTATGATGCCTTCATGTCATCATCCATGGCATGTTCAACTTGATAAGCTCTGTTGGGGATTATACTTTCAACCCCGGCACCAAAACTGTCTAATCTGACGGTGACATTTGTGGATGTGATGTATCAAAGTTTTGCTGTAATGTCTTTATGCATACAGTCTCCACCAGTGTCCATGCTGCAAATGTAGGTTTGTTTTCCATTAATTGTTGTTGTTGTTGTTAAAAATGTTTTTTTTTAAAAAGGGATGTAACAATGTATCAAATATCGTGATATCGCAATAAAAAGATGTCTCAATACCGTACGGAACTGTGACTGTACCATGATATTACATTGTTTTGTTTTGTTCTATATTTTTTGTTTTATCTATTTGTTTTATTTTATTAGCAACTGCTGCATTGTTTTTGTTTTGCAGCTGTACAAACCTAATTCAAACATTTATTGCCAAAAACAATTCATACCAATTTTTTGCACAGCCATATGACATAAGTATGCTCATGGCTGGCTACTTTTATTTTATTTTATTAAAAGAGGAAGCTCTATGCACTTCAAGTTAAAAGAAAATGCATATTTTATACAAACAAAAATTCTGTGCACATCAGATTTATTATTTCATAAAGTACATTTTTTCAAATTGTGAAACCCCTAGTAAAAATTGATATAACAAAGGCTAAGGTATCATTACTGTTAATTCCTAGTGTTCCTAGTGTCAAACTCAGTGGATCAGAGGATCATACATTTACCATAATGCAATTCAATAGCACCTTTGCTGACTTTTAAACTTTTTTTTTTTTAATTTTAGATACAAGAATTAATTTATCTTCTTCTTCCACAGAATCTGGAACGCTCTGACCAGTAACTATGGGCATGTGATGCCAGTTGATTGGAAACAGTCTCGAACATGCTCCCTCCACATCCCCACATTCAACCTGGAGGAGAAACCTGTGAGTTTTCCATCCCGCCCCTCCCATCACATCTCTGTCCCACTTTCCCCTCACCCTCTCCCTCCCGCCCCTCCTCCCACCCTGCCCAAATCTCTCTTCTCTGTTTATCTCACAAATCTCAAATATTCATTGTGCCAGGGTTTAGCACGTTGATTAAATTCCCTCCCCCTGTTGTGCTCCTGGCTAGAGGAAGGGTGAGGTCACATCGGCGGAGCTGTCGGACGATGAGGAGCTGAGGGAGCAGCTGGACATGCACTCCATCATCGTCTCTTGCCTCGCTGAGGAGCCGCTTTTCACAGCAGAGCAGGTGAGTTACATGTGCAGTTTCTCCCAGATGCAGCAGCTTAACATGGCTGAAATCCATCTGTGTTTCACACACAGATTTAATAACTGATGCTCACTGGGTTAATTTGCATGTGTGTGTGTTACTGCTTTGTGTGCAGGTCATTGAGGAGATCGAGGAGATGATGCAGGACTCTCCAGACATGGAGGCAGCACACAATCCCTCTCAGTCAGACCTGTCAATGCTCTCTCTGGACGTCCAGCGGGCCTCCAGCAGCCCCACCTATGAGACGAGTGAGTGTCCACTGATCCGTGCTTAGGACTTATCATGATTGATTCTCTTATGATATGTTCTTGATGAATTATTTTTTATAACTTTGAGAGCCTCAGTACATCAAACTTAAACACACAATATGTAAGTTCGGTCTCTCTCACATTAAAACAATAATGTGTTCACACTAAAAGTGAAGTGATAAAGTTGCCTCACATTTGATAACTGGGTCATTTTTGAAACATTTGTACTAGTTTGTGTTACTCGTGCAAGTGTGTTTATTCACCTTAAACAGGCAGCCATAAGCTAATAAGCAAAATGCTAACAGCAAGTGAGCACCGGCCAGCAGGCACCAGCTGTTTGAGTGTGTCAGCCTCTGACAGCATCAGAGAAGCTGGTGCTTTCTGTTTTGTCCCTTCTGCCTCTCTTCTTTCCCCACTTCTCACTGTACGTGTAACTTTAAAATACATTTGTCCTCCAGTCAGCAGTCAACATGTACAAAGAGACTAAATAGCTTACAGTAAACAGTCAAACACACTCAGCTCCTCCGTAAGTCACTGATGCAGACAGGTTTAAGAGGGAGAGTGTAGATAAATCTATTTTTTAATTCCAAAAGTTTGAAACATAAACTGTGAGCTCTTCTCCTGCCAATAAAGGAGTCTGCATCAGAGCAAAAACAGTGTGACTCCAGTGTTTCTTCCTCCAGAAGCTCCTCAGCTCTCTTTTCCAAAGCTCCTCAGCTCTCAGCAGCTGTCCTCTATGTTACATATTATAGCTTTAAAGGTTAACTCTGGTGTTACTCCAGTTTTCTTACTATCAACAAATCCCACAAAAAAAAAAGCAAAAGCAAAAGCAGCTTCCACAAACAAGTGTAATTTGTGTTGTG
This sequence comes from Lutjanus campechanus, assembly GCA_027495735.1. Taxonomy (NCBI): domain Eukaryota; kingdom Metazoa; phylum Chordata; class Actinopteri; order Lutjaniformes; family Lutjanidae; genus Lutjanus; species Lutjanus campechanus. Next base: position 30,936 of record JAJHUR010135052.1, read on the forward strand.
AAAACACATCAGTGAGCCGCACTGTTTTCACTTGGTGGCATGAATGCTGATACAAAGAGTGACCTCAACATTTCTTTTAACCTGTTTGGAGAATATAAAACTTTGAGTGAACAACATTTCCATTGCATAAGAATTTTATGGAATGTTAATGATTGTTCCATGTAATATTCAGTAGTTACCAAGGAAACTGAGTTATGGCTTGTGAAAAAACTTGAAATTTTGACTGCCAAAC
>JAJHUR010135053.1:0-19661 GCA_027495735.1 Lutjanus campechanus
CACGTTTCCAGTCTTCTTGTTCCTCCTTCGCCCTTTTTTTCTGCAACCATCACTCATTTGCACCATCAGCCAAGCAGCCAGGCAACACACACAAAAAACGCACACACACACACACACACACACGCATTTGTGCATCGTAAACTGGAAGTCATCAAGACTCCGGCGCCTGAAGCTGAGAGGCATTGGGCTTGACGTGAAATCGACAGACGGGGGTTGAACCCCGATAATCCCTCCATCCCTCTCTTCATCCATCACTCCGCTGCCTCATCACCCCCTCCAACGCACACACACACACATATACATCCACACACACACACACACACACACACACCGCCTCCACATCCACTGACACCCTCTCCATACCATCATCATCCTCTTCAACTCCTTCAACCCCGATAAAAAAAACGCAGAAAAATGACCACAAATGCCTTTAGACGTCCATGAGAACTGGTACACACGCACACACAGGGTCCATGAATATGTAAATACGCTGTACGCACACACACACACGCACACACACAACAGCAGCCTGTTTGCATCAGCCTGATAAACGCCAGTCATGCTACAGTTAGCTTGGTGTTAACAGCTGAGCATCAGCGTACACCGTGAACCTGATCTCTGCTGTTGCTGTTACTCACACACTACACACACACACACACACACACACACACTCGTAGAGAAAGCAGGCGGGAAGTTGATTCATTCACTTGATAAATTATTCATCAGATGAAAAGTGCTCACATCCTAAAACGTCCCATGTGGTCCAATTTGCAGCTGAAATGTTTATTAATTGTTTGGTTCAGTTGGAAACAGCAGCCTGATTGTTAACGAAGCTTTCATCAGCTCGTGTTTGCCTTCATCGTGTGTCTGCTGAGTCCAGATGAATGATGTGTGTGTTGCAGCTTTTGGCGGGGGGGTGGGGGGTGGGATGCTGTTCAATCAGAGTCAAACTGCTGAAGACAAAGACAATCAAAGATTAAGACGGAGGCCTGATGTCCAACCTGCGGCCTGGAAACATGGAAACTTTGCAGGTGTTGTTTGTGTGTAAACATTTGAATGAAGGAATGTGTGGCGGCTCAAAATGCCAAATGTGCAGCAGTTTGCAATTTTTCAGTCAAATCTTTGTGGCCACTACAGTGAGGCTGTCTTTTAATAAACTGTATCTTCTGCTGACAACTTCAGAAGCAAATCTGTAATGTTTCTTGGCTGAATTATGTTAAAAAATCACCTCAAAAAGTCTTAAATTTAGCTCAACAGAACAACCTCGCCTTAAAGTTTACTAGTCAGTTTTCTGCTGGGCTTTCAACTGCATGTCCTGGTCTTCATCTTCAACTTTAGTTTGCTCCTCGTGGTAATATGGAAAATGGAACTAACTACAGTATCTAGTTTGTATCAGAGTATATTTACTAGTAGCACTTGTTGTACAGTGAGCTGCCATTTTCTTTTGGACCGTTATGGTTCATCCAGAGCAGAGGTGGACAATTATTCTTAATGGGGAGCCACAAGTGCGTTTTAAGGTTCTAATAACGGCCAACTCTCCAATAATGTAACAGTCAGTTGCTCTATAGATGTCTATGAGCAACAGTGACAGGACTGCCACATGATGGAATCGTGGCCTTTATGATTTTTGCTGAATGGTTTCCAAAACTTGAAGTTTTCAGGGATGCCATCCATGCTGGATGCAGATTGCAATGATGATAGCAGCAACAGTAGAGGAAGAACAACAGACAACAGACAAACCAATTGACCCCTTTCAGAATAAAGGCCCAGAAATGGTTTAATGGTAAGAAAAATGATGGATTGTCTGTTGTGAGCCTTGTGGAAAGTTTCAATCAAGTTTCAAGTTTTTGGAACCATGAGTGGAACTTTGAGAGCAGCTTAAAGCCAAAGTCAAACACCTGGTATGAGTTCACATTCTTGGCAAATAAAGCTGATTGTGATTTGTGATGTTTCTTCTTGGATATGTTGTTTTAGTTTTGGTTCAATATTCCTTTTGTCATAATAAATTATTTAACTTTAGTTGAAAGTCAGTGTTCAGTTTGTGGCTTGTGGAGCGAACAATCTTTTCACTTTTATGTTGCGCTTCTGCTGCCTTGCCATCGTTCCCAAGACCCTTTATTCTGAAACGCCAGCAGTCTGAAAAATGTCTCAAAGGAGGAACATTTCACCAAAAACAAATACCCATCGCTCTAAACCCAATCCCCTAACACTGCTGCCCAACAGATGCAAACAAGTCAACATCAGACTGTTTCAGTTTTCCCAGGTGAAAATGTCCGAACCTGTTCTGTGCATCAGCGAGCAGGTGATGTGTTGCTTGTTTTAAAACACTGCGTGAACTTCTTGCACATTCTTGCACACTTGCTCCACCTCCAACCTGTTCTCATTGGTTAAAACAGATGCGGTCAGCGGTCAACGTGGATGATGAGAGACTGATTCCAAGCTTGAGAAGTGGCGCATCTTGTATGATCCACAGCACTTTGTTTTCGGGGAGCTGTTGGCAGTTATCTAAACTGTCCCCCAACTACATAGAAACAAGGCTGACTTAATAAAATTATGTTGGTCACGAATAAATAACTTATTTACTGGCAGAGGGAGAAATCACAAGCTGCACTGCTGTGACTTTGGCTAAAATATGTGTATTTGACGTGCTAAGCATGCTGGAGATGGACAGTAGAGCGGTGGGTAATGCTGCAGGAGCAATCCAAGAAGTGAGAATTTGACTTTCTTTGTTCTCAACAGCTGCCAGCCTCTGCAAACATGCCCAAATTTCAAGTCTACATCAGAGTTCAACATTAACCATGGTTAATCTGTGGCCACCAAATATTACATGTAGATGGCCCCCTGTGTTCCTGAATCTCCACGTTAGTCTGACTCCCTGGATGCACACGGCGGGTATTAGTCCTGCCCCTGGAAACAGCATCGCAGCATCTGATATCTACGTTTTCAGAGTCCCCAGGAAACAAGAATAACCTTCTAGTTGCAACCTTCATGCTGAAAACGGCAAATTAGAGCTAATGGTACAAATGTAAACAAGCTAACAGGTGTCAGCTTTTCTTTTGCACTGATGTGGTCATTTAAATGCCAAAGCTCACCTCCTGATGTTCGACCTAAAAAAGTTCCCCCTCGACAGTATTTTGCAGCATTACTGTTGCTGCATCCTGGGTTCGGCACCGCCCAAGAAGTTTGTGATTGGTTTAAGGAAATGCAAACAAGGCAGGGTGTTTTTTCCCTGGAGCCACATTCATGACTATACGAGACTAACACAACGTTACAGCTTCACAAACATCCAGAAGTTTAAGTAGCTTAAGGACACAATGTTCTGCAGTGTGTGTTGCCAGTTTCCTCGACCAGCTGAGAAGTTTAGCTTCTTTTTCATCAGAAAAACCACCTCACAATTTATTGAATAAGTAGTTAAGTCAGGAAGGCTGTGTTAAGTTGTGTGAAATTGTTGGGTCTTTTTAACAGATGTTTACATTTGGGCCACCAAAAATGGCCACCACATGTAGGAGCTTGGTCGCCTACAGGACCAATGTTTAAAACTCTTAGTTTTGTGTTGGACTGATAGACGAGCCCTCTACCATCATAACATTGTGATTTAAAAGCCTTCTGTATTTGAGGTAGTGTGTCTCCTCAGAGTTGCCGTAGATTTGTGACCTAAATTCTGTTTTTGACGTGGGAGAGGAAAAAAAGAAGTTATGGATATGTGGTCCCAAAATGAAGACCCTTATGGACCCGACAATGTTATCATCCATCATGAAGATTTTATGGTAGACATTGTCCGACCCTTATTAGTGTCTGTCCCTGTCCATGTCTTGACAGATATCCAAAACAGTTTTTTTAATTGATTCAGCTAAAACGTTAATCTTAATAACACTTGTTGCTGCATTTCCAACATCTCAGCAGTGAAGTTGGCCAAAGTGAAGCTTTAAAAAGAAAAAAATGTTCTTATTCTTTCTGTACATGATACCTTGAGTGTGTATCCACCACCGAACATGTCTCTAAGTGCTGTGTAAAAGCAGGAATGGGTCTCCCCTTGAGGATGTTCTTTGCTGTGATTATGTGTATTATACAGTATTTACTTAAGTGCTGCCGACGGCACTCTTTCAAAAAGCCTCTCAGGCGGCGTGTCGCCACTAAACCACATCGTGGAACAGAATAATTCAGATGTTAGACAGCAGGCGTTTACGGGCACTTACTTAGAGGGAACCGCCCGGACTGAAACCTCAGAGCTGAACGTCTTCTCAAGGACGGTGGGGGCGAGCAAAACTTGTAAACTGCTCACATTTAGTATTTAGGAACCGCTGAATGATGACTCTGTGTTTGTGGAAGTGCTTTACATCATCGTCAAGACTTAAAACCAGCGCTGCTCAGGCCTCTTTCAGCTTTTAAAAGTGTAATTGTGACGCGTCTCCACGTATCCCCTCCGTGTTGGAGTGAATGAGACGGAGTGTGTTATTATGAGAATCCGCGCGATCAGATGTGAGAGCGGTGGGTGGAAAGATAATCAGACTGAAGCCGGAGTGACTGTTTCCAGCTTTAATGAATGCATGCTGTATTCCAGAGAGCGTTAGCCCGCTGGTGTCCCTGCAGGTGACAGCGCCGGTTGATGGAGTCGACGTTTGTAATGCACGAGTGTGGCTGCAGGTGTGCGAGTGTGTGTTCAATTTGTGCCTTATTGAAAAGTGTGTCCACGTTTGTGTGCAGTGATCACGTGTGTGTTTTCTTGCCTACACAAGCTGCCTACACATGTGGTGCATGTGTGTGATATTTAATGTGTGTATCTGTGAGAGAGTATTCAGATGCTACACTGCAGGCGATGGAAAAAGGAAAATATTTAGTTTGTTTCATATTCCTTCAACTGGGAATGTTTGCTGCAACCTACACACATAATCTCACACACACACACACATGTATCTGTGAGACCTTTTCACAACCAAATGTGCTGTGACTCAACCCACTCTGTAACTGAAACATCAGCTGTATGTTGTCCAGAGAAGTAGTGGTGAGTTAAGAGTTGAGACATGATCAATTATTCGTCATTAACATTCACACAGATGAAGGTAAAGATGAAAATGGTCAATTTTTACGTTTGTCTTAGAGAAAGCGTGTTTGTCATGTTGCTGCTGAGATTGGAAACAAAATGGAAACACTGCAGCGCAGTCGGCTGCGTCTCAGAAGAATTTAGTCTTTTAATTATTTTCAATTAAAAGACCAATTATCTTTTACTTATTTTCGTGAGATCAGTTGTCCACTTTTTGATGTCACACATGGAAGACAACACACTGACGGTGTGTGACGCACATCGAAACACTCACGCCTTTTGTCTTTTTATGTGATTCTATGGAGAATATTTGATTAAAAAGAAATGCATCACATTGCACAAAGAAAATAGCTGCAGAGCCGCGGCTCTATTCACAGGAAACAGGAGGCAGTTTATGTTCAATTACTTTCTACTGACAATCTCTTTCAAAAGCATTCAAACCAGAGGTGGGAAAAGATAGGATGAGTCAACACAAAATGATCACAAATAGATGCAAAATTCCTGCATAAAGACACAAATGAGCCACAAAGAAACAGAAAACAACCACAAAGACACAAAACAACCCTGAAGAGGCACAAAACAACCACAAAGACATGAAACCACCATAGAGACTCAATATATCCACAAAAAGAGACTAAAACGCCCTGGAGAGACACAAAACATCACAAAACAACCCCGAAGAGACAGAAAACATCCACAAAGAGACAGAAAACATCCACAAATAGAAAAAAGATACAAAATAACCTCAAAAAACTTAAAGAAAGAGACACAATACAACCACAAAGGACAGACTCCTACCAAGACATGCAAAAAAAAAAAAAATGACAAAGAGACAAAGACATCCACAAATGGACTCAAAATGAGCAAGTAAAGGCACAAAATAACCACAAAAGACAAAAACAGAGACACAAAGACACATATCAGCTTAAGAATTAGGGCCTTTTCAGTTAATTTCCCTCAGATTCACTCACAGGAAACAGGAGGCAGTTTATGTTTGATTACTGTGGATGCTGCTCACTTCTGATCTGCTGCCAATCGCTTTCAAAAGCATTCAAATTAGAGATGGGAAAAGATAGGACACTGTGACACATAATGACCACTAATAGACACAAAATGACTACATAAAGACACAAATTAACTACAAGGGGACACGAAATGAGCACAAACAGACACAAACTCCAACAAAATACACAAAAAGCATCACTGAGATAAAAAAGGCCTCCAGAGAGACATTAAAAAACCCCACAGACACACAAAACAACCACAAAGACACATGAAACAACCACAAAGACACACGAAACAACTACAAAGACACACGAAACGGCCACAAAGAGACACAAAATCACCCACAAGGACACAACATAACCACAGACACACAAAACAACCACATAGACACACAAAACAACCACAACGACACACGAAACAACTACAAAGACACACAAAACGGCCACAAAGAGACACAAAATCACCCACAAGGACACAACACAACCACAGACACACAAAACAACCACATAGACACACAAAACAACTACAAAGACACATAAAACAACCACAAAGACACAAAGGAGCCACAAGAAGACTGAAAACACAGAAGACAAAAATACACAGAAAGACACACAAAATGCCCACAAACGCACACATAAAAACCCCAAAGAGACACAACTAATCAAAAAGAAAAAAAAACACACCACAAAACTCCCCTAAATGACACGAAACAACCACATAGAGACACAAACACACAGACACATTTAGGAATTTGGCCTTTTCAGTTTCCCTCAGTTTGATTGTCCATTAACAGTCAACAGACTGACGTACACTGAGTCTGACGCACATCAGAACACGCACACCTTTTGTTTTCTTCGTGATCCTGTGGAGAATATTGATGAAGTGTGTGTCTGTTATCATGAAAGTGATGCTCTATGTAGTGCTCAAAGCAGGCAGGCAACAACAAAGAAAATAAGAGAATAAAGACTAGAAATAGATGAAGGCAGCAGAGCTGCAGGAAACAGGAGGCCGTTGTGTTACACTGCTGATCTGCTGCCAATCGCTTGCAAAAGAATTCAGTAGGGTTGGGAAAAGATACGATGACAAAAACGACACACGAATGACCAGAAAGGAACAGATAACTAACTCAGAGAGAGACAAAATGACCACAAAACAACCACAAAGAGACAAAACTCTAACAAAGACAGCAACCCCCAAAAAGACCACAAAGAAACACAAAACAACCACAAAGAGACAAAACTCTAACAAAGACAGCAACCCCCAAAAAGACCACAAAGAAACACAAAACAACCACAAAGAGACAAAACTCTAACAAAGACAGCAACCCCCAAAAAGACCACAAAGAAACACAAAACAACCACAAAGAGACAAAACTCTAACAAAGACAGCAACCCCCAAAAAGACCACAAAGAAACACAAAACAACCACAAAGAGACAGATGAGACAAAAGCTGCTACAAAGAGAGACAAAAACTTTCAGTACAAAGACACAAAACAACCACAAAGAGACACAAAAGGCTCACAGAGAGACAAAAAACACCACAGAGACACGCAGCAACCCCAAAATAACACGAAACAACCACATAAGGACACAAAAATAACCATAAAGAGACAAAGACACCAGATAGAAACAAAAAAACAACCACAGAGACACAAACCCAACACACGACACAGAAATAACCACAAGGAGACACAAAACCACCACAAAGATACAAAGCAACCACCCAAAGACACAAAAACAACCACAAAGAGACAAAAACACTCTACAGAGACACAACATAACCACAAAGACACAAAATGACACAAAACATGTAAAAAAGAAACAAAAAACAACCACCAAGACATAAACTTATATAAACTTGTCGCAAAAGACAAAAAAAACAATACACAGTGACACAAAAATAACCACAAAAAGATCAAAACATGTACAAAAGAGACACAAATAAACCAAGGACATGAACATAACCACAGACAGAAAAAAGTGTCTCAAAGAGACACAAAACAATCACAAAAATTGTGTAGACGTGCAGAGGAGGGACATGCTGTACTTGAAAAGGTCTCAGTAGGAATGATCACTTCATTTATTTTTTCCCAGCTTGATTTGGTAACATCATTAATCCATCGAAATAATGGATGTAAGATGTGTCTCCTGTGGGAAGACACACACACACACACACACACACACACAGAGTATTCAGAGCAGCTGCTTTGTTTTCTATTGTATGAAGATGTTCTGATGACCTGTGCCAAGGAGACACAGAGGGAAAGAGACAAATAGAGACACTGAGAGGGAGGGTGAGAGACAAAGAGACTGATAACGAGTGTGTCCTCGAGTGAGAGGAGCCCTGAAACGCAGAGACAGGTAACAGACGTGACAAAACAAACAGATTTACAAAGAAATTTAAGAACGTTGTGCTGACTGATGGAGCTGTAAATCCTCCTGTGATGGCGTCAGATGTCACATCTCCATCAGCGGCGTGTCCTGCGTCCCTTTTCGTCTCCGCGTGACTTCGGTTTATTAACCCACATGATGCCAGCAGCCATATATCAGCCCTCACCCCTCGGTCCGTCCTCCGCTCGGCCTGCGCGGGGAGGAGCATTCATCATGTCTTACGTGCCAGATGACATCAGTTAGAAACTCGATCAACGCCGTTTGAAAAGCCATTCTCGCGGCGGTGGAAATGGCCGGGCGCGAATGAGCCGTCACGGTTTATGTCAGGTGAGGAGAGAGAGAGAGATGTCAGGCCTCTCGCTTTAATGTCGTAATTAAAGCCTATGTGGGAGCCTTTCATGGAGTGACTGGTGAGAGATGATTGGCGGCGCAGGGGGAGATAAAATGGTGGTTTTTAATTGGAGGCTGTCTCCTTTCAGTGAAACCGGACGGATGAAATGAAATTACAAAAGAGTGATAGATGTACAAAGAGTACGGAGTCGATTCGTTTCTTCTTGAATGAAAGAGAATCATTTTAAACACAGCTGGAACAAACCCCCGCCGTCCTGCACAGATGGAAAATAGGTGAGAAAAAACAGGTGAGATTTACGGCCTGCCAGGTCCATCAGGTGTGAGTAAACACACATGAAATCTTAACGGTAATTCTTGTAAATTTATTATTTTTATCATAAGGTTGCATTCAAGTATTCAAATATAGCCTGGGACTAAGATGGATCTGAGAATGAGAAGAGTCTGACTAAAACCCCTGAAAATGTTTTTGACAGAGTAGAACTGAGCTCCTCAAATAGTTATGAAATTTAATCTGGACATGGACAATTTAGTTTAATAGTAATGTTGTCTTGTAACATTGTGGCTTGCAAGTAATTTCTAAAAGTATTAGCTCTTGATAGCCACAAGCTAAGCTCACTGACTGTATGGAAACACAAGTGAGGTGCGGGTCGGGTCTCATATTAATGTTCCAGGCTGGTTGAGGGTAACGGGTTGGTTCTGGTTTTCAGCTTTGGTTTGCAAAACTGGACTCTGACATATAAAGAAGACACCTTTCAACATTCTTAGTCCTGCGAATCCCTGAAGCAAAAGTCAGTAAACGCCAGTTGCCGTAATGTAGGCAGCAATTCAGAAATCAGAAAAAATGTGTGAATGAGAACTTAAATATTTGTTGTTCCTGTGGTATTTGTGTTCACGCTGCTTTCTTTATTTGTTGTATAAAAAAAATCAGTCAGTACTAGAAAGTTTCTGACAAGGACAGAAAAAAAAACCACAAACTGCTCAAACATTTTAGTGTCGATCCGTCTCTGCAAAAAGAGACAAAATGAGAGTGAAACTAAAACTTTACTCTTTGGTTCACCGACTGTAACAAATGACCCTCACTGGGGACGTCATTTGGTCAGGACATTAACTTTCACAGTGGAGGTTTTCAGTCACAGATGGTTCGTGTCTCACATGATCAGAGCCAAACAGAGCAGGACAAGCAAACACAACACAGAGGTTTAAAGAGGACACGGCATGAGGTCGGCGTTCGCTAAACTGCAAACACAAAACCTCTTCTGTTCAATAGAAACATCTCTGATTCTTTGCACGCAGAGACTTCGTGTGTGTGTTTCCCTTTAATATTAGTATGAATACTGTAAACTCTTCTTCCCTGTTTGTATCTGAATAATGTATTTCTCTTTGCTGCTCTCTGCAGCTGTAATAACCTGAACTTTCTCTTCTCCGATCAATAACGACCAGACTGTCTGCTCTCAACAGGAGAGCAGATTAATGAATAGGCTCATAGGATATGAGGAATAGGATTCATATTATATTAAGAAACACAATCCTTGAACTTGTCTTTTTACTCGTTTACAGAGGAACTTCGTGCTGCTGAACACACGAGTACTTCAGACATTTCTTATGTGAAGCGAAAGCATCTCGAGACGTCGCAAAGAAGAATGAAAATACTGCGTAACAGAGAAGAAACGGCGCAGGGTGAAGTCAAGTATGATAAATAAAAGACACCAGATGAATGTTTGGCTGCTTATCGGCACGGTCAGCAGTTGGAGCTGCAGCAGTGGATGTGACCCCAACGTTGTTCTTCTTCTCAGAGTCATAACTTAAACACAGACATGATGTTCATATTTTAGATTCAGTGTGACCTACACGTTCTGAGGATATCATTATCTCTGCTCCATCAGGGGTAAACAGCCAAAAAACTTAACTTTACTACAACTTAAAAAATATCAACTTAACTCAGCTTTAATTTACACAGCACCTCTGATACACACAAGCAGCCCAAAATGCTTCAGAGCAAAATTAAAACAACAGACAGGAAACAAATAAAAACAAACAAAGAATAATAAAACTACAAATACATAAATTAACAATTAAAACTTTCCTTTTAAAAATACAGAGAGAGTTTATTGCCGTTCTAGTGTCCAAATGTAAACAGAAGGAACTCCCGTCGGTACGTTTATGGGACACATAAGGAACATTTAAAAGAAAAGCAGCGGAGAACCATAGTGATCTGGCTGGAACATAAAATGAAAAAAGGTTGCTGGCGTCTGGAGGATCGAGGTTATTTAAAACTTTGTAAACAGGTAGAAGAACTCTGATTCTTCAGTGTGGTGTTTTGAGCAGCGGGGTAATGTGATCCTTTTTCTTGATTTTGGTGAAAACTTGTGAACTAGCTGCAGTTTTCTAATTGGATTTTTTGGGTAAACCAATAAAAAGGGAATTGCAGGAGTCTAAATGTCCAGTAATAAAAGCATCTGCATCCTTCTGAGTTAAAAAGGGTCTAACTCAAGCAATGTTCCTAAAATTTAAAAAAGGTTGTTTAAATAATTGTGTGAAAATGATAATTAAAATGAAAATAAGAATCTAAAACCAGTCCTAAGTTTGTGATTCTAGTTTTAACCTGCATGTCCACCGAGGCCATCGAGCACTGAGGGACTTTTTCTCTTTCTGTGATGAACAGCAGAGGGTCGACTGCACGAAAAACAATCTGGAAACCAATCAGCTAATATCTGATGGTGATTTAGCCTGAGGAGGCAACAACAGCCGATGTTTCAGATATCAGGACCAAGACTTCTCTCTCTAATCTCTAGAAACATATTTGCATGAATGCAGATAATTTAAAAACATTAATAAAAAGCTTAATCATCGTCAGATGAGAGCCGACGAGTTCTAAGGTTGCATTTTGGTCAAAGTGTTCCAACTCTTTTTATCTGCATGAAACCAAAGCTCGCTCAAACGTGATTGGTCAGTACTACTTAGACTACAAACAGAAGCCAGAGCGCATCTGATATGAATCTTGTCCCTCGGCTACAGATTCATATGCAGATGGAACATGAAGCATGAAGAAGCAAAAGGTACTAAACATGCCAGTAATACACTACACATACCAACATAAACAGTAACTGTGAGGTATAATGTGCAGAAATTGTTCCAAATAGGTGAAAAAACACGGACATTAAGGTAAAATGTGAAAATATTATAGAAGTAAAAATCATTAAAGGAAAATTAAAGGAAAGAATATATTATGAAAGAAGAAAATGGAAAAGGGAAATTAATTACGATGAATTAATTTACTTTCTAAGCAAACTGCAGTCTTTTGCCTGATGCATGCTGGAATGAGTTTGAGACTTTTCTTTTAATCCTAATTACCACCTAATTGTCTCCTCTCATGAGTAAAATGATTCTGTCATAATATTAATTACTGTAATTTAAAAAAATAATAAAAGATGCCAGATGCCCACCAAGATAACTCAAGAATCTGACTTCGGCTTGAGTAATTACCTGTAAATAAATTAGAGCATTCAAGTTTAAAAATTAAAAGTTGCAGTTCAAATGATGAAGTTTAAGTTCAGAATCTAAAATGATTTACTTAGAAAATAGCTGTATCCAGAATGTGACATTTTCTTATCATTTAAAGTGAAGAGTATGTGCACATTTTACATTTAATTTAATTTAACGGATGCATTATATGACAATTCACTCCTCAGTGCGTTTAATACAGCAACATTCAGACCAGAGAGCTTTTTAAACATCACAGCAGCCCGACTCTACAGCGGTGACATTTTAAGAATATGTTGTAAAATGTAAAATCCACCTTTCACTGCTGCTGCTCTAATGATGCGTCACAGCGCTCCTACGGACGAGTGTTTTAGCAAAACTAACATTTAGAGCAAAGTGGTTGGACTCCCAGTCAGTCACCCTGCAAACCTGCGACTTTCTGAGAATAAAGTGGACTCTTAACACCTATTTGAGCCCCTCTGGCTCAAGTGGCTCTGAAGAGTCGGACCACAGAGTCCAGCTGCGTTAGTTATTCACTGCATGTGTTCATATACACCACAGGTCAGCAGCAGTGGCTTTAAAAGTACTAATTTTCCTGCTGCTGTCAGCGGGGCTGCAGGGGGGCTCCTCCCAACTGAAGGACAAAAGTAGCTGCGATTACGTGCACACCAGCAGTGCACCAACCTGACTGTAACGCAAGGATTTTTTATTCTTTTTCCTCCAAGTGAATCACATTATTGAGCAGCTAAAGAACAAAGCAGCCCTCGCAGTACATTTTACCGACACATAAAATCAGTAGGCAGGTCATGTCCCAACCCAGGGTCTGAACCCTGCTATGTGGGGCTGGAAGAAATCACAGGGGGGTTCCCAAGACTTTGCCTGCTCTGAGGTTGTCAAAATCAGATTTGCACATGAATAAAAATCTAAATTTGTACAAAAGTCTGTATTAATTCTGTACAAAAAATTTCACCATTGATACCAAAGTTCTTGACAATTTGTAGAAATGACAACTGGGCAATTTGTGAGTTTTAGTGCTGATATCTGGGTTCTTGACAATTTTCAGTGTTGATATTGAGGTACCTGAACATTTTTAGCATTGATCTCTGGGTTTTTTTTTTCACCACAAACCCATTCAGCAATATTTCTCCCTGAAGATGGATATCTATGGTCTGTGTTAGCACAGCATTTGTCAGTATTGTGTTGCTCTAAATCAAGCAACGGGTTGATAACAGTGCAACTGTGAGCAAACTGTCATGTCGTCCATCTTTACAGTCAGTGGCTCAGATACTTTGGTCATCTGCAGTTTAAGAACTCCCTGCATTCATGAATCTGTTAAAAACTGTAGTGAGCTTGTGTTAATACTGTTGTGGTGTTGTGGTCTTTGTGGTCTTGACTCAGACTTTGCTGTGACAGAAATAAAACTGAATTTTGCTGTAAATTTTCAGCTCCATGTTCATCTTGTTTTCTCCTCACTTTGCATTCAAAGTAGAGTCACAAAGTGATGCTGCCTTTCTCTTTTCTGTCAACAATATCAAGGGTGTAACTTTGTTTTTGGAAATATCAAGTGATGTTCAATTTGGTGTCCTGTGTTTAGGTTCAGTGTGAGAACCAGTGTTGTAGCCAAAACCACCTAAACCAAGTAAACAAGTCATGACCGAGACCAGATTGTAGAGAGACCGAGACAAGACCAAGACCAAGGCAGAGTGACACCGAGTCAAGACTGGGAAATCAGATAAAACAAAGACTATTTAGTGATATACAAGCAATTTTGGGCTTGAAATAAATTCCTGAGTCCTCTTTGTCTGAGACTGAGACAAGGTCGAGTCAAAATCCAGCCGACGAGACCTTCAGAAAGTCGGAGAATAAGACTGATCTTGTGTATTACAACATGAGTGAGGACCGGTGTCACGACCGGTCAGTGGATCTGTACAGTGTGAGCAGAACACGCAGAACAGATGATTAAAACATGGAACGTTCAAGGTTAATACAAATGATGGACCGTTTTGATGGCTGATTAGTCTCACTTGTCCTTTATTAGCCTTCCCTCCCTTGAGTATTTAGTGGGCGTGTTTCCTTCGTGTCACTGAAAGTTCATCTTTTGTACCGTGTGTCCACTGTTCCAAACCTTTCCTAGCTTTCCCACTCTTTTTTTGTTTCCTGGACTCTTGATTCTTGCCTGCTCCCAGTTAAATAAGTTTGCCTTTTTGGACTTCCTTCTTAGAATTTAACCTTTGCCTGCTTCACCATATTGTAAGTTTTTTGTATTTCTCTTAGCCTCGAGAGTCCAACCTCTTGTGTCCCCCTACTTGCTCAATCATGATAGCTGGTTAGCCAATGGATGAAGCTGAAAACTGACGCATGTCAAACAGATTATGAAGTTTCTGGGACATGGGTTATTCAGATTATTGAGGGTGTCTTATGTTACAAGATTCCGAAGGATCCCTGGATTGTGTACCTGATACCAGATGACTTTATTCTAAAGTAGAACATCTGTCTCTTCAAAATCTTGACACTTGCGTCTAAAAAGGTCATCACAGCTGGAGGAAATGTGACCCTCAAACTTCAGAGCAGAGGCTGGACATTGTAAAAGGAAATCGACTCTCTGTCTAAGGACTAAAGCAGGAACCCATGAAAAATGCTGGTCTAAATTCTGCGTACTGGACAAAAGATGGGTCGTGTTCTTAGCTGATATGATGAGAACAGATCAATGTACGAGGTTTTCATAATTGCTGTTCTGCTGCTCGTATTCTGCTCACTGAAAAGATGGAAAATGAACTAAAAAGTAGGAAAAAAAAACAGATTATGAGGTCAGGGTACAATCAAAACTGGGCCTTTGCACGCACTGAGTCTCTGGAGACTCACAGTGATTTGGAGCTGTAGAGGACTGTTAGTCTCCGACCTGTGACATATGGCGAATGTCCCCACAGCATTAGTACAGCAGTCTGTTATAATGTGCACAGTGTTAAAAGTCGTCTGCTGTCTGCTGCTCTCTTCATGTGGAACCAAACAGAAGCTCTGTTTGACGGTCGAGCCGTCTCCCCACAGAGTCGACCCCCCCCACCCTTCATCAAGGCGGCGCTGCAGCGCCCGCTGGGTTCTGACGGCGTTATGTAACCGGGACGGCGTTGGTGAAAAGTGTTACAGTACCCCGAACGTTGTTGACAGATGACCTTGGGCTGAGGCACTGCAGAGAGCTGCTTGTTACGTTTGGCAGTCTGTGTGTTACATCACATAAACATAATGCAGCAGCAGCTCGAACCTCCTCAGACGACTGCCAGCTCACAAAGAAACTCAGAAAACTAATGTCAAGAGACACATTTACTCCAGGTTGAGTTTAGACTGCTGGTATCTGCTTTTAGATTATTGATGCTTTGTATCCGGCAGTCTGTAGAGGACATACTGGCATTGACTGCCATAGTGGTTTTCCTTGGTCAGGCCTGCAGACACTCAGATTGTCCTGCTGTCTGTCCAACTCTTTCGTCCACAGCGAGATATCCCATTGACCGACCAGATTTCCATGAAATTTGCTGTGAATATTCATGGTCACTGCAGGTCTGCACACAGGAAATATCTTGATTTAATCTTCAGATTTTTATTACTTTTACAGAGCACATTCACAGTGGCCAAAAAGATTAGTCCAGTCCATGTTTGTGTACCTGCCTTATTTAACTCACGTCACTTTAAGGTCAAGTATTCAGAGTTGCATACAGATGATATCCAACCTGGTATCATGCTAAAGCGTGTAATACACCCACCAGTCCACTCCATCGAGGTGTGAAGTCAACAAGTTCTCATACCGCAGCCAATTTAGCAACATTACGTCTGGTTAGACCTAAAAATTAAAGCTTGCTGAGAGATATTTTAGGTGATGGGTGCAGTTTGGTTAGGTTTAGGAAAAGATGAGTTAAAATAAGTCCTTTGACCTTATTTTAACTCATTGACCTTTGGTTTCACATGGGACAGGAACCCCGGTCTCCTGTGTGGAAGACCTGTGTTAGTTAGACGTTAGTCTCTATATTACAGTTTTTATTCTCATGCTGTGAGGCTTCACCAACACATAACAGACTGGTACTCGTCGCCCGCTAGCTACCAACATATCGGGGCTACTGAAGTCTGAGTTTACCGAGCCTACTCAAACTCCCAAACTCAAACGATCCTCACACAAGAACCAGAAACACAAAAGATGGACGATGAAAAACTGTAGGAGTGAATTTCTGCAGCATCTATCCCTGGACACGATATCCCCTTGGCATGATATTGAGCTGCAGTATCTCCCCATAGGATGAACTTTTAGCAGACAGTGTTCATCAATCAGTGTGTTGGTCCATCACATTGGTCCAGACTCAAATATACTGGCATCTATTTCATGGATAGACACTTAAAAATGAAGTAACCTAATAGATTTGGTGAGTACTTGATCTAACTCATCGTGCCATTCTCACGGTAAAATTTTAACTTGTCCATTACCTGGAAAACGTAATGCCTGTTTCATGCTATTAGGAAAAGCCAGCACACTAACACATTAAACTAAGTCGGTGAACACATTATATCTGATGTTAACATTGTAACTGTGAGCATGTTAGCATGCTAATATTAGCATTTGGATCAACTTGGCTGAATGTGTTTGAGAAGTAAAAGTTGTTCCAGACGTTTATGTTTCATTTGAATTTGATGGTGTTGATGTGACTTTAGGATTTAAAGTTGAACACTGTTGAATGTCGCCTGGAAGTCTAAAAAACTTTTACTTTCCAACAAAGTTTAGCCTTCTTTTTACCTGCAAATCACAAAATTTTCAAGTCTTCAAGTTAACATCAGAGTCATTGGTTAAGTGATCCGATGTGACTTTGTGCCCATGTCTGCAGACCGAGTCACACCCACAATCTTTAATTCAAGTCAAATAAATTTTAGAAAAGGTTCAGAAATGTTCTTCCATTTTTAAGTGGAAGTGCGTCTGCAGGCTGCGTCCTGAGGAGCAGCTCTCAGTTTGACATCCGCAGTTACTTGCTGAAGCTGTCACACAGCACATCACACGCTACAGGTCATATTACGCAATAAGTTCCTGTGCAGCAATAAAAGGGACATATTTTCTTCTCAGTGCTGAGCTGCCTGCATGAATCAGCTCAGTTTAATGAAGATTAAACAAAAAAAAAAACAGCAGACGGAGTCATTTCCTTGTTGAACAGCTCAGCTTGTCGTCCTCCCTGTTTGGATATTAATGACAATTGTAGTGCAGGTTACATTTCAGAGGAGAAATCGCAGTAATCACAGTCATTTCGAACAGTGTGACAATGATGGCGTGTTTTCGGAGAACAATGCTGAAATCGTTCTGTGTTATTATTCATACTTGAGTTTCTCAAGTGGGTCTCTCTCTCTTGACACACTTATTCACTTGTAATCACTTCTCTTATACATATTTCATTTTTATTCATGATTTTTGTGCATTTATTTGACTGTACTGAGAACATCAGTAGAAAACTTCCTTAAACAAGCCATCAGATTCTATATTTTCTGTACGTTTCTCGCATTAGATGATCTTGAAGAGTTTGATGCTAAAGTTCTGCATGATGACATTATTACTGTTTGTCCTTTCATGAGTTAAAAAAGGACTCTTCCTCCAACTTTTTGGATGATCATGAGACAGAATCAAAGCCTCTGAGGTCTCCAGCTTGTCTCTGGTAAACTGGAACATCTATAACTTGTTAATTATAATAAATTTGTTCTGACTGTACGGAGAAAATGCACTTTAAATTGAGACGCAAACAAAAAAGACATTTGGACAGA
This sequence comes from Lutjanus campechanus, assembly GCA_027495735.1. Taxonomy (NCBI): domain Eukaryota; kingdom Metazoa; phylum Chordata; class Actinopteri; order Lutjaniformes; family Lutjanidae; genus Lutjanus; species Lutjanus campechanus. The sequence goes on from JAJHUR010135053.1 coordinate 18,050, forward strand.
CTGACAAAATGGAAATTTTAAAGGAAGACATCCTTTCTGTAGCTGTATTTCAACTATGCATGTTTCCTTAAAGGGATAGTACACAAAAGATGAAAATTCAGGCATTATCTACTCACCCTCATGCCGATTGATGGTCAGGTGTGTTTTGTTAGTCCACAAAACACTGCTGGAGTTTCACAGCAAAACACTGTAAGTGAATTGTGGCAAGTTTTCAAATGTCAAAAACAACTGAAAAAATAAAAATAAAATGCTTCCACGCTTCCAAGTCTCCTAAAGTCCCGACATGCTGTTTGTACGTGAACGTGGCTCCAAGTTAAGGATCTACAGTGAAGATTCAGACTAAAAACATGGTGTAAATAGTTTATTTAAGTCAACTTGGCATGTTGGGGCTTTAAGAAGACTTGTATTCTACCAGACGAGCAGTATGGAGGATTTTATGTTTTTATTCTGTTGTCTTTTTGTGTTTGAAAACTGGTCACTGTTCACTTCAACTGCTTTCTTCTCAGGGTGACTAGATAATGGGTGAACTATCCCTTTAATTTCTAATGACGTATCATGGTCATTTTATGATTCTGTACAGTAAATGCACACATACTTTTTCTTTAAAGTCAAACTAAAATTGAATTGTATTTGTTTTATGCGCTGCGGCTGCATATCTGCTCTTTAAATCACTTCAAGAAAAAATATCAGAAACCAAAAGAGGAAAGTTTCGCCTCCTAGTTTTGCATTAATTGTCAGGAATAGCCAGCCGGTATCTGTCAGTGTGGAAGGAGACTTTGATGCAGCCAATCAAATCTTGCATAAAGTTGTCACATAATCTTTACATCATAGACTCTGAACAATAAGACACATTCATTTTACTGGTGAGGATAAAGTGTCACAGTCATTTGGCTCTTTTTTCTGCAACTTTATTTATTAACCCCCTTTCTGACACTGTTGTCCGCAAACTGTTTGTCCAAAAGACCTCATTCTATGTCCTGTGTATTAGATCCAGTAAACGTTTAAATAATACTGAAATGTCGTCAGAATCAGAAGCTGACACACGGGACCTGAACGATGCACCAGTGTCTGGTTTGACTGTTTTGCCACAGGAAGACTTTTATTGACTTTCCTGATTGGATTTTATTCCCAAAACAGAAATTTTCATTGTCTGCTGTCACTTTTGTTTTCTCTATTTACTCGAGGACAAAACATCTGAGCTGATTCTCACCTTGAGAGACAAATTCTTCCATGAACTGTGCCTGCAGCATGAAATGGTTCTGAAATTGACGGAAATGTTTTGTCCTTTTTCTCTTTTTCAGCTCAACCCTGAAAGTCTTTGACGGTCAAAAAACACAGCTGACAAAAACACAAAAAAATCCAATTAACTGCTGAAACGCTGGTGTTGGGATCGAATCAGTGGATGAATGTGGCCCGTGTGAATGTTACTTAGTCTCAAAACGCTAATATGAAATTAGTTATGACATCGGCTTTGGAGGAAAAAATAACAGCACTTTTGTCCAACAAACTGCCAACTGCTCTGCAGAGCTGTGTGGTAATAAAAGGCACCGATTCTCAAAAATCTGCCACAATCCCTTTTCATTATAACCAGATAAGATACACAGTCTAATTC
>JAJHUR010135063.1:0-12501 GCA_027495735.1 Lutjanus campechanus
AAAAAAAGACCAATGCTGTCATCAAAGACATTATCATACTGTCTCAAGCATTCACATTCACAAAGCCATAGATCTTCAGTTTCTACCAAAGCTAACCTGATTTTGTGTGGAACTTCAGAGACTTTGACCCCAGCTAGTTTTTGTACTGTTGGCTGCCTGCCTGGTCCCTCGGTGTTGTTTGCCGCTGCTGCCTGCCTACCTGTTTCCTGCCTCTTGACTGGTTAAATCGCCTTTTCTGTTACCACTCCTGCCTACTGATTCTGCTTTTGGGTCTCACTCCAGAATTGTTACAGAGATGCTTAAATTCTAAGGCTGCAATATTTGCCAAAGCAGTGAGAATAATGTAGTTTCGTCTAAGAATGTACTATATATTGATTTTCATCCATCCCCTGCTGTGATCTCAGACACCGCTATCACTTTTCCACCCTGTTACCCTCAGTGTGTTCCAGCCTTTTCCTGTCACCAAACCCTCTACCTGTCTGCATACCCATCAGTCCCACATTACATATACACTCAACAAAATATAAAGGCAACACTTTTATTTTTGCTCCCCTTTTTTAAGTGCTGAAGTAAAAGATCTCAGACTTCTGTGCAAACAAAAGGTTTATTCCTCTCACATTTTGTTCATAAATTTGTCAAAACCCTTGTTAGTGATCACTTCTTATTTGCTAAGATAATCCATCCACCTGACAGGTGTAACATATAGAGATGCTGGTTAAACAGCAGGATTACTGCACAGGTGTGCCTTGGAGTAGTAACAAGAAAAGAACAGTCAAAAAGTGCTGTTTTATCTGGAAAAAGAAATTGATTTCATTTATGGCTATTTTGGCTTCAGACAGAGCATTTTTCCCCTCGGGTGGAAAAGTCATGACCTGCCCCAGAGGGTAAGAATATCAGGGTAAGGCAATCAGAGGCAGAGTAGGGCGGTTCAGGATTTTGCAGTCCCAGGGAAGAAAAATTGTATCCTATAGCGCTGTGATAAATAGTAGAGTTTGTCATCTCGATAGATAGATAGATAGATAGATAGATAGATAGATAGATAGATAGATAGATAGATAGATAAGTGCCTATTAAATGTCTTTTTCAAGAAAAAACTACACACTTTAGCATGGCCAAGGCACACATAAGCAATGATCTTGCCATTTAATCAACTTCTCTATATGCCACATCTGTCAGGTGCTCACTGACATGGATTTTAACAAATTTGCAAACAGAATTTGTAAGAAAATAACCTTTTTATGTGCAGAAAACCAGCCTGAGATCTTCAACTCACGAAACATGGGAGCGAAAACAAACGTGCTGCGTTTATATTTTTTTTGTCGAGTGTACTTCACCTGCCCAATAATTCTCGTAATTTTCCAGGTTGCCTGTTGCAGCCTTGTTTCCTGTATCTTACGCCCGCCTGTGTTAGTGACTTTGAACCCAGCTAGTTTTTGGACTTTTGGCTGCCTGCCTGATCCCTTCTGGTCTTGTTTGCCTCCGCTGACTGCCTACCTGTTGTTGACCTATATCTTGCCTTTTGACTACTACTCCTACCTACTGATTCTGCTTCTGGGTCTCACTCCAGAATTGTTACAGCGATAACCTAAATTTTGAGGCTCCAAAATTCCAAAAATATAGGGGCAGAGAGCACGGAAACCATGCCAGCATTGTACTGATTTCCATCTATCCATTCACTGCTTATCTGGGTCCAAGTCTTGGCGACAGCAAGGCTAAGCAAAGTAGCTCAGTCATCTGTCTTCCCTGCCATGTCCAGTCCCTCCTGGGGATTGATTTTCAATCTTTATTTAACCTTTAGTTGTCACAGATTGTCTATGGACGACAATATCTTTTGGCTGATACATTATTTAGTTTAATATAAGAAGCATGACACCATAAAACAAACTCTGGCAAAGGGTTCACTTTTGTTTGAGGTATTTTTCCAACTAAAATTGTTTATCTACGTGTGGTATTTGCAGCTTCTACATAGTGAAGGAGCTTATAAAGAGCACTGGGGGATAGTATTATATCCTTGCTGTTTTACTGCAGGCTGTTAAGGTTAAATACAAAATAATCCAAACTCACCCAAATGTTACATTTCACATTAAAATTCATCACCCGTTCAGGTTATTAAAATGCCAAGTTTATTTCAAGCATTCCACTTAAAGAATACATTATACAATATCTTTGTAGACCATACAGAAATACTTGGTTTCAGCGTTTCCACGGTGTGAGTTACTGCAGGTCTGTTGAAGTCAGCACCCCTGAATGTAAATGTGTAGAACTCACACTGCTCACAATGCATCAGTATGCACAGAGTGAGGAAGCAATTTGATAAATTACAGCTGTACATCTTCCACGTATTATGTATAATATGAATAAACGTCTCAAATTGCAGCACAATTAGTCAAACCAGCAAGTCTGCCAAGGCTGAGGCCACAGGTGTCCCCTCCGCCGCCCGTCTCTGCTTTGTGTCTAAATATGAAAATATCAACTACAGGTGGACTGCCTACTTTCCGCTATTTAAAAAGACCTTAAATTGTAATTTGGCTTAATCTAATAGGCTTATGAGATGCATCAGCTTTCATACAAATTCCATTTCTGTGTTTTTGAGTGCCAGCACAGGTGTTATCTCCATTCCGCAGCGCCATCCCGACATGAAAGCGGGATCTCCGAACCAAGTGGTTCCTGATGATCAAATAATCACCTGCTGTGCAGAAAACAACATGATAATTTCATCTCTGTTGCCCCCTTGCTCTCATATACTCGAGAGTGGAGCAGATCTGAAGCAGCACTAAGTGAAAATCCTCGGTCTGTTGTGTTTTCAAAACACCCAGGAGGAAGAGAGGAATCCTTTCCTTCATTATGTTTAACAGCCATTTAAAGGAATACGCTTACATCCTGCTGGATTTTTATCTGACGATTGTTTTGAACGTGGATAAATACTGCCACGCTGCATTACTTACATTTTTATATGTTTATATTTGTAAACTATAATTAATACATTCCTCAGCCAAATGTCATTCAGTGATAGGAAGTTGCCAACATCCAGGTTGTCACAGAAATATGACATTAATGTTGCTGTAAAGCTGCTCGACATTATGCTCTTCTTACCAGTGAAGGTTCCTGATGCTCAATGTCAGAACAAAATGACTCATGATTTCATTTATTCCCTGGAGCCTTACAGCACTGTAATAAGCTACTGGTGTGAACTAAAAGCCCTATAGAGTGTGCATAGATTTTTAAAAACACATCTATTTTCTATCAGCTGACAACAGTCATGATTGTACATTTTATTTTGTTTTGATTTAAACAGTCTTGACTCGTTTATGTGTGATCTATAATCTGTGAGAATTGTATTATTTTTTTAAAATAATGAATAAGCATGTTCATCTTTATTGGTCTGTTGAACAGAGCAGACACAGACACAAAAAAAAAAACAGTGAGAAAAGCAACAAAGATCCACAGCCAGAACTGAAAAAGTGACATTATTTTTAGATGGTGTCTTACTGTAACACTGTCACTTCTGTCACTTCTGCATATAAATGCATTGTCACAAAACTAATTGGCTTACATTTGTTTCTCTGTTTAGGTGAATCATATCAACATCTGTCACATAATTAAATTTCAATTATTTTGGACGATATGTTGTTTTAATTAGGAACTTTGGCATACTAAAACAGGATGTTTTAGAAATGCAGAGCACCTGCCCTGCATTTTAATAACGCTAATTTTCCAAAACATAACATAGGTCTGGCAGTATAATCTTTACTTCCAATTATGTAACTATAGCAACTGAGTACAGTCCAGTCAGTGCAGGTTAATTTCCTCCGTCACATGACCTGCTCCACTGTGAGGTTGCACCAAACATCTGTGGTTAAAAACTACATCTGTGGGCATGTCCCCCCTCAAATATCTTGTCACAGAGGCGCCTTGGTCATATGATCATATGATCACAGAGATATTATAGGAATATTACAAAGGAAACTGCTTCTAAGATAAGATAAAATAAACTTGGGGACAATGGGGAAATTCACATATTACAGAGGGCTCCAAAAAGTACAGGTCAAGTAAAAAATAGAAATATAAAAGAGTAAAAATATAAAAAATATAACAGACTAAATACACCTTTCACTTACAGATATGTGGAAAACATATATGGCTATAAGGACAGAAGCATGGATTTATGTGGATAATTGCACAGGATAAATTGCACTTATGTTGTAAATGCACACATGGTGTGTAGCTTCGTACAAGAGAAAAACATATGAATATTATTGCTTTGTGCATGAATAATTGCATAGAGACACAGAGATTTGGATTGCGATCACAGTTACTGTGATCGACCACTTATATGGATCAAAAAGCTTCCAACAGAATCATTCTTATGCAAATGCTGTTTACATAATTCACTTGAAGTAATCAAGTAGTCCTCTCATAGTGTTCATTTTGGGTCTTTTCATTCATGAAAACATGTTGAAAAAATTGAATCTACGGTAATTCCATTCTGCAGTGATTTTTTACTCGATACTTTCCCTCGCAGTAAGCCGTCTTGTTTCCAGCTGGCTACCTGAGGCTGCTGCCGCTTGCACATTGAAATCATGATTGGAAAAAGAAAGTAATATTCTCTCTAAGAATAATGTTTTCACCTCGAAGCTTATGACAAACTGCCAAAAACGAGCCAACAAGATGGAGTAGTGAAACTTGGTGTTTCTCGGGCTACCTTGTGTTGTCGACTCAAACAATGAGAAGTCATGGCTGTTAGTGTTGGAGACGGGAAATGGATGGGCAAAGGGAAAGCGCCCATGGTTAAAGAACGGTCACGTAATGCTCCTTGAGCAGGCCTTTGGCAAAGGGAAAAATATCAGCGCTGTCTATTAGATTACTTTATAGTCATGTAAATTATCAATTAGATGAGAAGCTGCATGAGAAATAAAGACAAACAAAACAAATTCCCTGTAATAATCATCTGCTAATTTGACCCGGACAGACGTGATCAGGTTTCCGGCGCACAGGAGTACAACAGGCAGCAGTGTTTCTCTTTCAGTCCTCTTTCTACTCATTCAATCATGAAGTTGACACGACTATATAGAGTACAATAGAGTATATCATTGAGTATTTATAGCTTATAGTCAAGAGAATATTATAGAATCGAGACAAAACTGTCAAAGGCCTGAGAAAAAGGTGCAATTACAATTCTGTTTGCTACTTCAGCACCACGGACAGCACCATGGATTTATCAAGACAGCACAGTTAGGCTGCTCATATTTCAGAACCATGGTCGGTGCCACAGATTCTAACTTGTATAAACCTCAGTCAGATAAAGGATCAATGAGTCAGGCAGACTAGACAAACATTCAACTAAACAACCCCTCAGCCCCTGCAGGCTCTCTGCTACAAGAGGATGGAGATGGAGGTTAACAAGGAGGATGCATTTTAGTCATTTTGCTAACAAGGTGGACGGCATCCCCCTTCACATGACCTCAAATCACCTACTGGTGGTGTGTAGGGATGACATGATAACCAGTTTCACGCTATACCACGGTTAAAATTCCCCTATGATTAGATTTTACTTATCATTAAAAACCATCTATATCACACTTGATACTATACTCAGACTACCTTTTTAAAGAAGAATTGGAGGGTGTAAAAGACAGCTGTCAGGGCAGAAAACCAATGATCTGTTGATCTTTACAAACCAACACTCAATAGTGTAACAATTGCATCGTCGTCAGTACAAAAAAAAAGTTTAAATCAAAAAATTTAATCAAATTGTGTCCTTAAAATCAAAAGTCATATGACATTTCAAATCGTTGAGAGGTTTTCAATATAAAACTGTGCTCATAGCACATTTTAACAATACCATGATAATACTGATTTCCATGATAAATGTCAGTTTGATATGATTTAAACTATTTTAGTGAATATTGTGTTTATTATCTCCCCCATTAAATGTATGTCTAACATTTTGTCTGACATGACTGTAGCTTCATATTTAGGTGTATTGTGTATGTTAATTCCCACATCCTCAAATGTTCCATAGGCCGGTGTTTCTCAGGCTTTTCTACACCGTGTAACACCTCACAAATTATTAAGCTCTACAAGTACCACTGTTTTAAGCTAGCAGGTGCTGTGGACACTTCACTGGCGCTTTTTAAGTAGTCACTAGCACTTGTCCTCGGTTCATTATCATCCACTTATTTTCCAACGCAGCTGCTCAAAATAGTTTCTTCCTGGTCCTCACTTTTTTTTTCATAATAGTTCCATTGAAGCCCTAATTATAGTGTTTCTGCAGCATCCACTTACCTCCGCTTACTATCTTGCCATCACAATTTAGCTTGTAACTACCATGGATGACGTATAAGAAAATTCCACCACCAGTGGTACATGTACCACAGTTTGAGAATCTAGGCTGGAGGCTGTAAGGCACTGTAGTATGTTTTGTGCATGTGTCATATGCAACATATTGTCCATATGCTACCTATTCCCTGAAAATCCAAACTAGATTTCATACAACATACTGGATATACTTGCTTTGTATTCACAATGTGACTACCATGATTTACTGTATAAATAACAGTACCAAATGTGTATTGGACTGTACATGACCTACATGTTTTTTGCTAAATTTATAGTGTAGGTATATGGCACAAGACTTGAAAAGTATAAAAGTATTTCTTCCACACATGCTGATAATGTTTATTTTTTTCATTTAGTCGTCATATATACAGTATATTAAAAAAATGGTTCTTTTCTTCATATTTGGATTTTATCTCTCGCATTGCTTTTTACAGCACTCTGATTCTTTGTGCGACTTCCCCCAATACAAATATTTTACATTTCTGTCTTGTAAGGCTCCTGCAATTCATCATGCAAGTCCATAAACACAATTTGCTGCTATACATTTCTCTCCACAAACGCAGCTTCTTATCCTCTATGAGACTATCTGTCATTGTCAACTCAACCTTAACCCTTCACAGACGAAGACAAACAAACACAGGAGCGCACACACCCTTACTATATCCATCCTGGAGTGGGTGTGGCGGCTGTCGATTCTGCAGGCAGGGTCCATTAATGCTTGTACCGTTGCTGAGCCGGTTTGTGGCGTAATCCGGACAAGACAAATGCACAAAAGTTGCTTTTTTTTGTTGTTGTGAGGAACAGGAGCAAATTCAGTGTAGTTTGGAGTGCAACAGCAGTAAAGTGTGTCTCTGAACAGGCAGGGGTTCAACATGTGACTCAAGGACACTCAGCAGCAGCAGGGTTTATTTGAAACTGATGGACACACAGCAGGTCCCTGCCTACCCCAGCAGCCTCGCTATCGGCCTGTCCAGGTATTAAGTGGATGTGGATGGATGGACCCTGCTGCTTTTCTGCCAACACTCTATCTATCTATCTATCTATCTATCTATCTATCTATCTATCTATCTATCTATCTATCTACCTACCTACCTACCTACCTACCTATCTAAGCGTTTGTACTTTCTCTCTCTTTCTCTCGTGAACACACACAAACAGAGTCACACATGCACAGGTCTCTCTCTGTGTCCCACAGGGAGCTTTCTACAGTCAGCCTCTGACCCGCTGTGGAGACCGTGTGTCTCGGAGCAGCTGCTCCAGCTCCAGACTCAACTGACTCCTTCAGGAGAGAAACTAATGTTGGTGATCTGCTCACTGATCTGTCGCCTGCTGTCCGACCAGCAGCGCCCGGTAGTGGGAAAGCTCACGACTGCATCCATCTCAAACTCAGAAGCAAGTAAGCCGGCCAGGGCAGCTTTGTGTCTCTCAGTGGTATTTGCATTTTTTTGTTTTTCGCATAGTTAATTTTAAAGTTAAAATTTAAGGCTGGGCAATATAACTATAATATTATATCGATATCGTGATATAAGACTAGATATCGTCTTAGATTAGAGCTGCAACAATGAACTGATTAAGTTAATCACCAACTATTTTGATCATCGATTCATTCGTTTGTGTAATTTTTTAAGAAAAAAAAGTCAAAATTCTTCTGGTTTCTTTACTCCCCTGTCAGTAAACTGATTATCTTTAAGTTGTGGTCAAAGCAAGACATTTTAAGACATTTGCGAAACACCGATCAACATTTTTCACCATTTTCTGGACCAAACAACTAATCAATTACTCGTGTAAATAATCGGCATGTGAATTGATGATGAAAATAATCGTTAGTCGCAGCCCTATCTTAGACATTCCTGGTTTTTAAGACAGTGTTACAGTAAAATGCTGTAATTTTCTGAACTTACCAGACTGTTCTAGCTGTTGTATTATTTACCTTTACCCACAATATTGACTGTTTATCAAAAATATCACCTTGTGAGAGCTGGTTAATGTAGCCGGGGAAAGGGATGTCTGGGGTCACCTGCTGGAACTGTTACCTCTGCGACCCAATTTCAGATAAGCGTTTGAAGATGGATGGGTGGATGGATGGATCACCTTGTGAATATTCTGTGAAAGCACCAATACAATATTGTCACAATGTTGTTAAACATCAAGATCTATGGGCGGACGTTTAGCTCAGTGGGTAGAGCGTCCGACCCATGTATTGAGGCTGTAGTCCTCTGCAGCGGCCGCTGGTTCGACTCCCGCCCTCGGCCCTTTGCTGCGTGTCATTCCCTCTCTCTCTGCCCTGTTTCCTGTCTACTCTCCAGCTATCCTATCAATAAAGGCAAAAAATGGCCAAAAAAATAACTTAAAAAAAAACAAAAAACAAAAAAAACATCAAGATCTATCTTGGTCAAAAATATCACGATTTTTCATTTTGTTCAGATCGCCCGCCACCCTTAAATTTTAATTGTTTGTTCCAATTATCTATACAGAGACCAAGCGGTGCAGAAATTTTGAGATTTTAGAGGGGATTTATTTTTCTTTTTTAGCTGGAATAAAAATTGAGCTTTTCGATGTGGATTGTATGACAGTTTTGCACTGATATGACTTTGCAAAGGTACACAGAAAACTGTTTTCTTAAACAAACAATTTTTTTTTAATAAATATTATATATTTTATTTAACATGTTAAATAATTTGACATAATGTACATATGCTAACTAGGTGTGGGCAATATGACACTAAAATAATATCAAAATATTTTAAGGTATTCTGTGATAACAATATTCTTGACAATATGACGAAATACTGAAAAATATTTTTGGTTTAGAACTCATGATAACTGTTGAGCTCCCCTGCAGGAATTTTGGCTCTCCTGGTACTCAACCTTTTGCTTCTGCGTGAGGTGGCGAAATAAGTTTGTGGTATCGCCCCTATCTCCCTTCTGTTGTTGTTACGGTCTTCTTCTCTTACATATTACTGTGGTTTATTGTACATCTGATCTTTTGTAACCAAACCACTTCCGCACTACTGAAGTCGTTCGCCTCTTTTGGAACTAAATCCTCCACCATAATATTTGCATTATCACAATATGTTACCATTATCATTATAACGATATGTATCGTAAATATCAATATATCGTAAAATGTTATGGCACACCTCTAATGTCAACCACATGCAGAAACGAACACTGAGAAAATAAAGAATAAATAAAAATAAATAACTGAGTAAACACCAGTAGTGTTCAGTATCAGTCAGCTGCTGATTGTTTTGATACTGTTTGTCAATTCCATGCAGGTCGTAAAAACGAGAAGCAGCTTCTCAGTATTTACACCTGCCAGGCAGCTTCTCTTGTCCTCATAATTGTTCCCCATTGTGCTAAATTGAAATTAAAATTGTTGTTTTCTACATTATATATTCTGTAAAAACAGTCTTCGTACTGGTAAACATATACGTCAATAATGGCATATCTTTGATAGGCCCACATCAGGCCAATATCAGGCCAGTCAGGCTCGTACATATGTTACATTCTCGTCTCTTGTATATCTTTTCTCAAATAATAGTGCAGGTCTGGCTTGACATGTTTTTTGCAGCATTTGTCTCTGTGTGGCTCTGTTTTGGTTTTACAGAGCTTCAGGATACGGGGTATTTTATTCTTTCTGGAGGCAAGTCTTACCTGAAATATTTTATTTTTTTGAAGGTGGTGTTGCAACCAGGAGTTGTTGCCCCCTCACAACAGCTCGCTCAGGGCCTTGTAACAGTAAATATCTATAATGCTTGGCATGTTCCAGGGCCCCTGTCTACCTCTGGGCTCGGTGAATCATTCAAGGAAAGTAATGGCTTCATCCTGCAGGTACAAGCTGCTTTCTTTTTTTGAATAACACACAGCAAAACCTTGTTTCAGGGAGTGGGTGATGTTTCGGCAGGGAAAAGAGAGTGATACCCTCGAATGAAGTGATTCTTAGTGTTTTTGATTTATCATCTCTGAAAATGAAGCCATGCCGTACTACCTCTTGTAACAGGTTGCATGACTACCTGTTGTGACCAGTTCAACCATTAAAGAGAGATTTTTTTCCCCCATTGTTTAATTTGGGGAAGGGTAGGGCTGCAACTAATGATTATTTTCATTATCAATTAATCTTTTGTTCATTTTCTTGATTAACTGATTAGTTGGCTGGTGCCAGAAAATGGTGAAAAACTGTCAATCACTGTTTCTCTAAAAGGGAAAGCCCAATGTAACTCAAATGACCTTACTTTGTCCACAACTCAAAGATATTTAGTTTATTGTCATAGAGGAGAAAAGAAACCATAAATTATGCACATTTAAGAAGGTGAAATATAAGAATTTGGATATTTTTTTCCTAAAAAATGACTCAAGGCGACTAATTGATTATCAAAACAATTAGTTTCATAGTTGACAACTAACTGATTGATCAACTAATCCTTGCAGCTCAAGGGCTGGGTACTGAGAACTGGTCCAAAACCAGTATCAGTTCCTGGCTGGTTCATACAGAAATATCGATAAGCTCCTGGACAAACGATACTGTGATCCGTATTTATGAATTGTTACATAAACAGCTGACAGGGCAAAACATTGAAAAATGTGGACTCACTTTACTGAAATGGATGAAAATGCAGCTAAATACAGTGTCTCAGTAAATAATTTAACTTGTTATCTTTGCAAAAACAAAGTAATAATATAACAGTTGAATTGTTTCACATCTTTTCATCATTTCTTTATTTTTTGCACCAAATTATAGTGAAAAACAGCATTGATAAGCAGTAGCTGAAGGGCAAAATGTTAAAAAATATGGACTCACTTTACTAAAAATGATGAAAATACAGCTAAATAAGTCAGGAAACAGTTTAACTTGTTATTCCTGCAAAAAAAGTGATAAAATAACTGTTGAATCATTTAACATCTTTTCATGTCATGTCATGTATCCATATCGATATAAATAAAGCCCAACAACACCCATCTACGGTTCAACGTTAATGTTTTTCTCTACTTGTCAATTTTTACTTGCCCCTGTACAAATTGTTAAGTTAATTGTCATGTTTCATCAAGGGTTGCAACGTCTATAAAATGTCAGAGAATAGTGAAAAATATCCATCCCTGTTTTTTAAAGTTTAGGGTAAATCTTTTGAGTCTTTAAATGTCTTGTTCTGTCAGTCTAAAACCCAAAGATATTCATTTTTATATGATAATAAACAAAGAAAAGCAGAAACTCTCTATATTTGAAAGGATGGAAAAGCAGTTTCAGCCATTTTATATCAAGAATTACTTAAACGATTAATTGATTATCAAAATAGCAGGTGATTAATTTAATAGTTGACAACTAATCGACTAATTGTTTCAGCTCTGGGGTTAGGTACAACTCCAGTACTGGTTCCTGACTTGTCCGAACTGAAATATCAATAAGTTCCTGGACATAACGATACTCAGTTGTTTTGTCAGTCTAAAACCCAATTTAATTTGATAATATTACATATGTATATTTGCACTCTCCATATTTTGCATGAAAAAATACTTGAATGATTAATGAATTATCAAAATTGTTTAATTCTTTTTCACTGGGCAAGTGAGTTGCCAAATTTACTAGCCTGACATGGCATTTCACTTGCCTTGGGCACGTGGGCAATCCTTACTGTTGACCCCTGCCATCTCTAGTTTAAATAAAATAAATAAAGTAATAGCTAATTAATAATTTAGTAATCTAGTACTTTAGAGGGGGAAAGTCAGAAAGGATATATTCCTGTGAAGAACATTTTTTTCTCTACCTTCCTTGGAGTCTTGATTCCCAGATTGGGAGCCATGCGTTCCCTCTAATTTATAGTGTGGCTAAAAGTGCAATAAGTGGAAATTTCTGGATTATTTAACTGCACATCAATAGCTACATTTCCAATCAACTGTTCAAGCGGCCTAGTGATTGATTACACTGCTGTTGGTGGACAAAATAAGACAGTGGTGGTGCCCTGATTTTGATCTGAAAACAAGCTGGCAGGCTGGAGAGCTGCCTGCACTGACCAAGACGTTGGCTGCCAGCTGCAGAATGCCAACAGTATATGAAACGTGTAACCCAAAACACTGCAAATTTGCCTATTGGTTAAAGTCTATGTAAGTCACAGCACTAAAAATAGCTCAAACGTGCCCAAAGGCTTGTTTTATCTGTAAAAAAAA
>JAJHUR010135065.1:0-11004 GCA_027495735.1 Lutjanus campechanus
CTAATGGCAGTGAATGGAGACCACGGATAAAATGAAAAAAAAAGAACACAAAACAAACACAAAAAGTCTCCATCCTGCTCATGTGGTGTAATCAAAGTGTCCGTGAGCCGCGACATTAAAATTTAACCGCAAAGGACGCCATTTACACCATGTTTTTAGCCGAAATGTCAACTGTAGCCTCCCAGGTAGCATGTAAACATGGCGTCGATGTATCGTGAGACTTCGTATATCTCTTAATGGATGCACGTGTGGAAATATCGTGAGATACACGAAAAGTTGAAGACTGGCTTAAATGAATGAAATCAGACCAGACTGCAAAGCTGCACTCTTAATCTTTTTGTGGTTGATTCTTAGCACCGCTTCTTTTAGCCTCAAATTTACTGGAAGAAATCTTATTTGGGGACAGTTTATGAAGTCTGGCTAAAATGCTTAATCTTTACTAAAACTGTTTTAGTCAACTAATTTAACAATGATCATGAATAAAATAAGACACCAAGTTAAAATAAGTCTTGGCTAAAGTGGACTAAAAATAAAAAAGGACTAGGTTGACTAAATATGATGAAAACTAACATGGACTTTTGATCTTAGAACTAGGACTAAATCCAATAAAGTGGCAACATTAACTATAATCTGTTCCCACTATAACTCATACTATTATACCTCTGCTACAACCTGTAATTCATACCACTTACCTCTGCTTCAAGAACACTATTAGCACTTTTCAAAAGTATTAAATGTAAAAGAAAACAAGATAACTGAAAAGATTTTAGAATGAAAGATATAAAGGGTTGAAAAACTAATTCCAGCAGGATGATCAGGTCTGCGGCAGACTCCACTCTTCCATCCTGTTTATGGGCAGAGTTGTGCTTGTTAGCCCAAAGACAGTGGACACCTGCCAAGTAGAGCTGGAATATAGGACAAGTCCCCGGCCCAAAAGCTGTTGGGAGGTACGTGTGAAGTTGAATTAAATCTGCTGAGTTCACACTAGGCTTACTTGGAAGGAGGTTTGTGGGGAAAGTGCTGGACCGAAAACTTCATGTCATGGAGTTGTCCAGACGCCTGCAGAGATAGAGATCACCTAATGAGCGAACGCATCCCTCATTTATATTTTAGGCGTTCAGCCCACCTTCTCATCCAGAACAAGTTGAAAAGTGTGAGAAAGAAGCGGTCCAGAGTCCTTATGGGAGATGCACCACTAATCCTGCTGATACACTATTACAGTTAACCATTTGAAGATGCGAACCACGCAGAGTCGAGACATGTTCTACCAGCACATTCAAGTCTTTACATAAAAAGACAAAGTTGTGCTGACATGCCTTCACATGATTTGGATTTACATCAGCCTTGCAACCAATACTGATGCATTGTTAACACGAACCAAGTGGAGTTAGTTCTGATCTCTTGGTGTGTCAGAATCAAGTGCAAGGAAAGTTACTGTGTTGTTCCTTTCAACCATGGATGCTCATGAATTTACCATCCACTGTGCCCTATAAATCTCCACGTAAAACCGTTATGACAAAACAATCATAGCCTGTGGGGAAAGGCTGGAAACAAGTACAAAAATAAATTCCAAAAGAAAGATGGAACATTGCTATTTGTAATAAATAAGAGTACTTTGTTTCAAAGTTAAAGGTTGTTTAAGGTGCTGAGACAGAAAGTGTTACAACTGTCCCTGGTCTCCCCTACTTCATTTTTTAATTTAAATTAATGAATTATTTGTATTTTATTTTTGTCTTTTGTCGGAAAATTGGTAATTGAGACCGCTTATGAAGCTTTATTGACAGAGACAATGATAGTTGCTAAGCAACCAAGATTAAGACCAGGAACTAACAATATCAATATGATCGCCTGTGGCTGAAATAGGTAAAAATGATCACATTTTCTTTGCCTCTTGTGTAATTTATATTTTAAAAAAACATTTAAATGAAAATACAGAGACTTTTAGGAAAAGTCAGATACCAGCAGCATTGTTTTTTTAAAATTTTTATTTATTTATTGCACATATAAATTTGAAAATGGTCAAAATGACTGCCTTGGTTATTCTAGCGTCAACACATTTATTATTCGAAAGCAACATTACAGATGCCAGTGCCATGGATGGGTCACTTCAGAAAATTGCCAGGGCCGATCTTTGTTCCCAGTTCGACCCTGAAAGCAGACACGTGGTTTACAGGTAATTTTCCATGTGTCCATTTTGGATTTTGGTCCAGTGAAGACGTCTAGGTCACATACTACAATATTTGTTACAAACAAATCAATCAGGTTGTGCAGCCAGATCCCTGCTGTAGGCCTAATCATCCTCTGTGCCCAGTTGTGTGGAAGCTCAGTGTCATTCCGACCCACTGGCCAATGCACAAGGGCCACGACAGTAAGTGCAACTTACAAAACAACTAATCACATGACTGGTGTGTCTAAAAACACGCCGGTGTAAATGAGAAACAGCGGTGGACGAGACAAAAGCACAGTGGCAACTCTATAACCATGCTGTCCTGGAAAAAAAAGTGCACGAGCTGGTTTTTAAGCACTTAAAGCAATTAGTGCAGAGGACGGAGCCAGCTGAGCCATTGATTACTGTTATTTATAAACCTGACAGCACCCTGATGGGAAGACAAAATCTACCCTCTCCATCTTTCCTCCGCTCTTCATCCCTCCCTCTAGCCATCCTCGACCGCCTCCTCACCTCTGCTCACCTTTTTCTCACATCTTTCCTCCTCCTCCCCCTCCTTCCTTCTTTTTCTTTCCCACTTCTCCTCCCTCTTGGAAGATTTAAACGTCCATCATATTTGCTTCCCCCCCGTCTCTCTTCCTGCTCTCCTTTTCCTGCCGGATCACTCTCACACGTTGCTTCACTACTTCGAAAGAAGAAAGAGGAGGGAAGGAGGTAAACTGAGCAGGAGAATTCCCTCATAAACAAAGAAAAAATGTATTTCTGCTTTTCTGTACGACAAGCCAATACTCCCTCAGGTCTGGCCTTGGGCCTCGCAGCAGTCTGGGAATGGCATGAGACAAAGCGGCAAACAACAACAGCCCCTCTGACAAGCTCGGACATTCTTAGGAGATTGTCTTGCATGCAGGTATGCCTGGATGAGTGTCACAGAGTGGGAACGGAGGCATCGAAGCTATTCCCAGGCTCCGGAGCCAGCGGGAAGGCAACAAGGGGCGCATTATGGCCAGGCCCTGCCTCGCTTTGTGAGCCCCAGAGGGTCTGCGTTTGGAGGTAGACAAGAAAGTGCAGGTGTGTTGAGAAGTGCAGGTGGAGATGGAGATGTGAATGTGTATGTCAGGGGGAGTTGTGGGGGTTCTGAGAGAGAGATCAAGGAAGCATGCACAGAATTTCAAACCGGGATAAAAATACACTGCGTGGAAAGAGTTCTGCTTCACTGCTCAGAAGTATGTATGATAGCAGCAGAGGAAACAAGGCTCGACATTATTAAAGGGATGCTATACTTAAAGTTTTGTATTTTGTTTTAACTTGCTAATGAAGTAACTAATATTTCTCAGTGTCCCGGAAGTGCTTCTATATGTTCTAAGAAAGTAGAACCAGGCTGAATTGCAGCATCGGCCATATTTCACTATTTGGAACTTGAAAAAATAACAAAAATTAAATTATGTTAAAACACAGTTGTGAGGTTGTGAATATGGCTAAAGGTGCAATAACTTAAAATTAGACCTTCGCGACCTTCTTGGTTGCCAGTAACAGCCAGTAAAGTGCGTCTACTATAGAGTGTGCAACAAAAGCTAATGTTAGCTTAGAAATAAGGTTTGCTAATGTTATCAAAAGACAACAGAGTCCAACACAAAGTCTAAAGTTAAAGTTAACAGTCCTGCAAAGCATGTGAAATTTATTGTGATATTGTGGTTTTAGCAGGCTAATACTAGCTAACATTAGTTTGCTTGCTAACATGGATGAATTGCTAGCTAGCTAATGTAGCAAAATACTGTCTGTGAGTGGACAAGACTCACAAGGCTGATGTGGCTGGTGGATTGGCGGGTATTGCAAGGTGGCCGTTGTCAGATCCATGCTAGGTGGCTAAGTTGCAGCTGGGTGGCTAAACTCACCTTGCATGCTTGCTAATGTTACCAAAAAAACTATAGTGCTCTCAGTACTTTTGTAGTTTCTAACTCAGTCTCTGCATGTTAAAGTTAAGTGTCTGCCCTGTGTCGCTGTTTGTTCTGTCTGGTATCTGTTTTACTGTTTCATGTTCACTTTGAGCTGAATAGGACCTGTGTTAAGTTATTGCTGATGAAAACCCAACATTTCCTGAATTTGCTGCGTAATAATAGAAGTGTTAAGGTAACAAGATAACAAGAAAATAACAAGGAGGAAATAAAACGAAAGGTAATGGGAAATAAATTGTTTATCCACCGTTTTACAGATACTCAACTAAAGATACAGTATAAACTAATTTGTGATTATAGCAAAAGGATTGTCAAAACGATGATCATTTACTATTATATACCTATACCTCTAGTAAAACGCCTAACACTTTAATAAGCTACAACACGACTGACAAAATACTTAATTTTGAGAAGACTGAAACATCAGCACTTTTAAAATATAATTTCAAACATGAATTCTAGGTTCTAGGTTATTCTATGGTTAAACTTGCAATATGTAAGAATCTAAAGTAATTTATTTGTATTCATCACACTGTATTGCCAATGTGTGAACGGATTGTAACGTAACTTAACCGTTCCCTACTTAGGCGGCAAAGTGGTGCAGTCATTAGCACCATTAGCACCCCCCCATCTCCCAGCCATCCCCATCAACTGTTGGTACGAGGCAGGCTGTGAACGATCCAGCGACAAAGTAACACTCTTTGCTAATCCAACCACTGATCATAACCTCTTCTATAAGAAATTCTGTGATGTATCAGGCGGTGATGACTGCAAGAGCTCCATCATGAGAAAAGCTTACACAACGGCTGTTTTAAATGTCTGAACAAGCAACCAGTGATTTTGTTTTTCTGATGAAGACAATCTTTCCCATCATACCTCACTGCCATTTACCTGAGATGATTGTGTATGTATGGCTCACTTAGACTTTGTGGAACCCACCAGAGGAAGACATCACTGGCAATTAGAGAAGGAGGAGGAGATATAGAACGACCAGGAAAACACAGGGACTGGAATTAGATATAACCGGGAGAAACACTAATTGGTGACAAGGTGCAGCATCAATTACTGAACACCAACGTGTCATCAATGCGTGCGCTGATTAGAAAGGCTCTTTTCTTAAAATAGCACGAGGCATCACAACAGATCAGGCAGGGAAAGCTGCTCATTAACTGCTCTGTGTTAGAACTATCTGGAGCTCTCCATCTGCAGGGACGCGCACGTCTGCACAGAACGGGGAAAAGCCCTCTAAAAAACCCAAACCTGAAGGGATCGACTCCAAAACACTACATATCAAATCTGACAATACGCTGTCATCTAGAATTCATGTTTGAAATAATATTTCAAAAGTGCTGATGTTTCAGTCCTCTCAAAGGTAAGTATTTTGTCAGTAGTGCTGTTCTTGAGAATTGGGACAAAACTGTATTTTGAGGGATTTTTGATTTTTACTCTTCAATTATGCAGGAAAATATATTTAAAAAGTTCAAACTCTTGGTTATTAAACTTTCTAACAGGCCAACCTCTTAGTGATTACATTTTTTATTAAATGTAGATGACAAAATGGAAATTTCTTTTCATTTCACAGCTTAGTCGTAATGAGCCACCATTGTATTTTTTTAAAGTTGCTCAGAGTTCTCTTAATGCTAATCAAAGTACACATTTTTAAACCATAATTCTTACTTATCTTTGATTTAGACGGGCTACAGAGTTGACATGTTATGGTTGAGACACATCTGAGCAATAGTATTAAATTAATTTGTCGGAAAAAAAAAAGTTTACCAGTGCTTGAGCAGTTTTCCCGCCTTTTTTAAAACAGGAAGTGAGACAGTGGTCCTTGGGGTATAGCTAACCCTCTTTATGCCTTTAACACATTTTTAAATTGTGTGAAATCCTAATAAATTTAATAGAAAAATAGAATACATTTTTGTTGAAAAATTGGAATTAGTTCATCAGAGTATTAATAATCTTTAAAGTTTTTCTTAGACATGATTTGTCCCAGTTCTCAATAATGAGTAAGCAACTTTTCATTGACTTAAGACCAGGCATTTGTTGGTCAATGATGCAATCACTTTCTGCTGCCTCAAGATGGCAACACGCCAACAACGCTCCTGACCACACCTGATATTGAGATCACCATGCACACTGGCACACAGATGGTCATAAATACAACATGGGT
Source organism: Lutjanus campechanus (assembly GCA_027495735.1). Lineage (NCBI taxonomy): Eukaryota > Metazoa > Chordata > Actinopteri > Lutjaniformes > Lutjanidae > Lutjanus > Lutjanus campechanus. The sequence goes on from JAJHUR010135065.1 coordinate 6,293, forward strand.
GTGAAAATGACAATTGTGTTGATCGGAAACTAGAGATGACAGTTGCGTTGCTTGACGCTTTGTTTCGGGTGTAAGATAGAGCCCAATATTTTTTGTTCATGTTATTAATGCATAACAAATTAAGAGTAACTTTGTTACAACAGAGTATCACTTGATCTCGCTGCATCATGTAGACCATTTAGTTATACAGTGGAAAGGGTTTACGGAACCAAAAAAGTGTGTAATGTGCAATGCGATCATGTGAAATGTCTATCATTTGTGTGAGTTGAAAACATTAAACATAGGCTGGGGAGCTGGGGGGATTTGGAGGAGAGAGCCGGGGGCAGACCGGAGCTTCTGGAGGGAAAAACACATCGATTTAGCTCTGATACGGACTCTGAGTTTATGTTTCAAACTTATGGGTTAAAAGGTGGCTTCATCTTCACTCTTGCTTCTCAGCCTGTCTGCAGCAGCGCAGAGAGGAGGGGAAAAGAAGAGAGACACTGGAGACATAACCGAAAGAACCAGCTTCTCTAGTGAGCGCTGTCAGAGGCTGACACACACAAACACACACACACAGATCTGGTGTCTCCCGGACGGTGCTCGCTAGCTGTTAGCATGTTGATCATTAGCTTACAGTTGGTGGTTTGGGGTGAAAACACAAAATGTTCCCAAAATGATCCAGCGTTCAAACACAAGTAACAAGCGCAAGTAACACAAGGCAAATGTTCACTTTGCTTTTGGTGTGAACATAAGAACGAGCACACAATAGTAATCCAGAATAGGCATCTTTTTTTTGGGGGGGGGGGGGTCTTAACGAGCAGTAATATAGCCAATCCAAATCATCTACTTTGTGTATCTGCAGAAAATACACTAGCAGCTGTAATAAACTTGAGCTGCTTTAGTTGGCAAGACTTCAAAACGCGACTCTTCTCACATCTTGAAACAAACACGGGTCTCTTCATCCAGATATTTCAGGGAGAAAGAGAGGAAGGCAGGCAGAGACAGAGGTAAAGACAGCAGATGTATGGCAGCGCTCTCACACTTGTCACCATCAAAGGTCACAGTGACAGATCTTACATTTCTCCAGCCCTTTCTTCCCTGTACCATCTCCTCTTCCCCTCTCACTGTCTCCTCTCAAAGTTGAGCTCCCCTGTGTGTGTGTGTGTGTGTGTGTGCGTGCGCGCGTGTGTGTGTCTGTCTGTGTCTGTGTGATAGAGTGAGAAGGGAAGAGAGAAGTTGCAAACTTTCCTGTGCATGTGAGTGTTGAGATGAGAGGGAAACTGAGATGAGTGTGTGTGTGTGTGTGTGTGTGAGACTGTCTTCCTCTGTGTGTGTGTGTGTGTGTGTGTGTGTGTGTGTGTGTGAGTGAGTGTCAGAGCAGGAGCAGAACAGGGAGATGAGAGGGGAGTGTAAGCTGTCATATTTGAGGTGAGATGCGGGTTCATGCTGAGGTTAGACTTTTCTCAGGGGTCTGGTGAACCTGCTGAATGAGAGATCAGAAAAACGTAAAGAGAGGAGAAGATGGAGAGATTAACACTGTCCTACCAACTAACCCTCCCTGTAGGCAGGGCTGCCAGCTCTCATGCAACTGACACGGTGATGAAGTTGTTGTTTTTTGTTTGTTTTTCAAGTTCAGACAGGCTGAGGCACAGAGAGGTTAAAACAGCGGATTGTCCATGAACGCACCAGTCATCATCTGTTTGAACTGAAAGCGTGCAACAGCAAATCACTGATGCACGTGGCACAACCAGTCACAAAGATTTTGACATCTGTGACTGCAGTGTTAGCATTGTGCCCACTGTGCGGCATCTGGGTTGCTAACGTCAGGAGAATTTAATGTCATGTCGCCGTCATATTTTGTCGCGCAATATGATTGGGTAGTGTTAAAGGGATAGTTCAGGGGTTCAGGGGTTGTATGAGGTACTTACTCAGTGCATTACCTTCAATAGATGGTGATCAGTGCAGTCCCAGTTAATAAAAGAGAAGAGTCCTGGCACTGAAGCTCACATTGTACTGTTGCAGGGATGACAGGAGAAAAAGGGTATTTTAGCCACATTAATAAAGGCTGACCTTAAAAAAAAAAAGTGTACGCTACATTGATCTTTTTTGCAGTTTTACTGGAAAATACTTCACAGACCAGAGGGGTCTAATGATGATTTGTCTTCAAAGTAAGTTTTCAGTTCTCCCTTCATATTATTGCAAAATATATATATTTATTATTAGAAAACCACAGTTCACAGGCTGTTGTAATTTATATGTGGTGACCAGGACCTTGTTTGCTTGACAAACCTGGAAAAACACGCAAGCATCATCAGGTTTGGGGAGTAATGGATTACATGTAATGGGATTATGTAATTAGAATACAAAAAAAAGGTAACTGTATTTCATTGCGGTTACAGAAAAAAGACGGAATCAGATGACAGTTGCATTTGGTAAAAATGGGGCTTATTTAGCAGGATTGCAATTTTAAAATACATCTTAACATAAAGTATGATAAAACTTCATGAGTCTCACAACACCACTCTGGTCTAAACAGGGGAGGAAGTAACTAATCAGAAATACTGAAGTAACTGTAATTAAGTCGGGGTACTTAAGTGTGCATTATTTTATGTAATTTACTTAGTTACCTTTAAAACCATAATTGAGTACTGAGCACAATTTGAATTAATATTCATCTGTATTTTTGTAGCCAATCAGATGATCTGATCACAAACAGGCCAATGAAAAACAGGACATAACACTGCAACAGCAAGGTCTGGAGTTAGGATGCTATGAATTTCACTAATATTGTGAATATTTGATCAATAGTCTGGAAATGGCAGTAACTGCACCTCATTTGACATTTTGTCTGGCTGAAAAAGAATGACAAAAATGTGTTTTGTGTCATGAATTAAATTATTATTAAAGCGATATTCCACTTTAAGAGATTAACCCATGCAGTATATACTCAACACCATGTCGCGAGATCGACGCCATGTTTACATCTTACCGGCTACGTGCAACAGCTGATATTTCTGCTAAAAACATGGCGAAAATGGTGTCTTTTGCGGTTAATTTTTAATGTCGCGGCTTGCGGACACTTGGATTACACCACACAAGCAGGATGGAGACATTTTGTGTTTGTTTTGTGTGCTATTTTTAACGTTTTATCCGTGGTCACCATTCACTGCCATTGTACTGGATGAGGCTGCTACCCTGTCTCTCCTAAAACTCCAGGACTGTTTTGGAAATTGAAGATTTTCATCTACCATCACATCGACATGGTGGTGAGTATATACTGCGTGGGTTAATCTTGGAAAGTGGAATATCGCTTTAAATAAATTATTAATGATTGATCAATTGTTAGATTTTCACGCACTGGTTAAGGAAAATGCACAAAGTTCTCAACCCCTGGAGATGGAACAGAGAAGGAGATGTTAGGACTTTAGACTGAAGATTTGGAGAAACAGAAACCCATCTGATAGAATGAAACAGTTAAAAAGGAACTAATACCCAGCAGAGTAGTTTTTCAGACAATACTTTTACTTATGTATTTTTCAAACACCAGTACTTTTATTCGAAATTGAGTTCATTTAAGTAATGTAACCTGTACTTGAGTACAGATTTGTGGGACATTTACAGGAAATACCAAACAATAACATTATCCACACAAACCAACTGCTGACATTAGCTACACAGAACAACATCTAATGTTAGCTACAAAGTTAGCTTTTTTTTTTTGTAATGAGATTGTGGGAGCAAGTGAAAATTGCAAAAGTGCAATCAAAGGCAACTTGTTCTAGGGAGAACAAAACTACACTCTGTCCTCAGTGTTCTAAGTAACCTCAACAAAGAGGCTCACAAGAACAAAAACTCAATATTCTTTATTTGTAGATGAAGAAGTGCACAGAGTATTAATAAATGTCAATAACAATGACAAACCTTCTGTTCTTTTCAGGACTTGTGACCAAAAAAAAAAAAAAAAAAAAAATAATAAAACAAAACATTTTGGAGTTTGGACAAAATTGCAAGGTTGTGCAGAATTCAGGGAGGTTGGTAGAATTTGATTTTGGTGAAAATATTCCTATTTTATGGGGAAAATAACTTCTGGTTTCCCTCTGATGTCCTCCAGCTGATGTGTCTCAGCTCTCAGTGATTTATGGTGTTTCCTGATGGACAGATTTACTTGTTTCTAAAGTAACCGCCGCTCAAAGAAATGTTAATGTAACATGAGAAAGTTGATTCCTGGATTTGTAAAAAGATGCTCTGATTCACAGAGGATTTCTTCTGAACTTTATAAAGGATTACAATGCCTTTTGCGAGGGAATAAATGTGAAGGAGTGGAACGTACTTCACTAGTTATTTGTCTCCATCTCTATCCCTAAACACATTTGTTTTTTCAAAAAAAAGAACTGTGTAACGCTCTTCCTTTGTCTGTGATTTCAGAGTGCCGACTTCTCAGTTTCTCCAGAGTGATGAAACATATCAAAGTGGCATGCTGGGAGATCTGCGTGGAGGAACATGAAGGTCTGAGTAAACACGATGAAACAATCAGTGATTAAAGTCAGTTGAGCCGTGTGTCCTGCCATTTGTGAGTGATTTTGTGAGCAAATTCTCATCAGGACAAACAGAGGAGGCTGGAACGGGAAAGGAAAGACCCCCCCACAACCCCCCCACTGTAATGAAGAGCTCTTCCCAGCTGACAAAGGCCTGGACACACACATTTGCACATTTGTACACGTGCAGACACA
>JAJHUR010135075.1:1195-11828 GCA_027495735.1 Lutjanus campechanus
CCTCTCCTCCTCCTCTCCCTCCTCCTCTCCTCCTCCTCTCCTCTCCTCTCCTCCTCCTCCTCCTCCTCCTCTCCTCTCCTCTCCTCCAGTTTTTCGCCATCTTTGCCTTCTCCACCTGTGGCAGTTATTCTGGGATGTTCCGGATGGCGGTGGAGTGTAAGAACCGGACGGACAGCGACCTGAGTATAGAGGTGGAGTTTGAGTATCCGTTCAGGTCAGTGCTACATGAATCAACAACTACACCTGTTGACTGACGTAGGTCACAACATGGAGTCTGTGAGAGTGAACACAGACATGAAGGGACGTGAATATTCTCATAAAGACTCGCTGGAAAGATGCTACGTGTTGAAAATGACTCTGTGAATATTTACAAAACAGGAAGAGAAAAACTTGAAATGCTGAGAAGTTCTGATTATTTCAGATAAAACAAAAAAGACTAAAAGTCTGTTGTAACCAAAGACTGAACAGAGACTATCGCTGCATTATAACAGCCATACGACCAGACTGAGAAAGACTTGTGATGTTTGATAAAGTGACAAAGCAGAGAAATATTTCTGTCAGCTGAGACAAAAACAAAAGAAACATACAGACGCTACGTTCTCACACTGTGATTCAGGTTCCACTGCTGGAACAGCAGCTCCCTCTAGTGGTACGTGGAACATTTTAATTAAATCAATTAACTTTATTTTTATATCTTTATGTAATTATATCAAACTATCAAATGCTACAAAATCTCCAATAAAGAAACAAAAATCTGAGATTGATGAAATTTAAAGTTTAAAATAAGTTTTGGTTGTTTTCATATCTAACATCAGCAGGCAGACGTCGTCCATGTTCACTGGATCTAAACTGATGGCAGAATATTAACCAGACTGAAATGAACTGTGGCTCCAAATGTGAACTTTTACAAAAAGAAGTTGAGGTCAGGAGGAGAGTTTGAGAGCTGGTAGCGTCTTCGTCCCCGCTGACGCGTCCACAGCGTCTGCTGGGACACGATGACGTGAATCAGTCGGGTGCAGCTGGAAGAGATCAAACGTTTGAGAAACACTGATGCAGACGATAGAAAACCGTCCCTGAGAATCTGTGCGTCTTTGCAATTTTGTCCAAACTTTTCTGCAACTTTTCCACAAATATGACGAATCATCGTTGTTTCCACCAATCACAGCGTTTCTCTGCACAAACACGTCTCAATGAACCGACTCAGTGTTTTGTTTTATTATTCACTATTTTTTATTTTCTTCATTTTGTCACAAGTACTGAACAGACACAACATTTGTCATCGTTGCTGTGAACTTTGTGCTGTTCTGACTGAGTCTGAGATTCTTATACTGCTGCATTTATTTACAAATAAAGCAGATTTTTATATTTTTTATAATTACAACCCTTTTTCTTTTTGGTGAGGTTAGAACACTAAAGACAGAGTGCAGTTTTATTCTATCTCAACTTTCTCTTGGTTCCACAGTTTCACTGCAAAAACTCATCACAACATTCACAGCTGCTGTAAAAAGTCCTGCAGGGTTCATCTTCTGTACGGTGGCCTGTGCAGGACAGCTCGGTTCTACTAACTTCCACCAGGGCCAGTTTCCATGGTAACATGTTGACAGGTGAAGCGAGTGTCAGTCCAGTGGTCTCCAGCTCCTCCTGAGGGAATCATCCGTCTCGCTCCACCGTCTTCACCAGCTCGTCTCTAACTTGTTACAGACTGAAGACTTCAGTCTGACACCGTCTCACACCTAAAGACAATCTGTGAGGAGTCTCAGAGTTTGAAGTCCCAGACTAAGATTAAGACTAAGACTACAGATCTTACAGGGTCACAATTTACAAGACTACAAACAGATGATCTTGTGCTTGTCGTCACTTTGGCAGCATGTCTTTACATTTAGTTCCCAATATATTGATTCTGAATGTCCACATGATTTTTCATTTTAAAATGAAATCAGACTATATTCATTTGATCATATATTATATATAAAACATTGAATTAGTTTGTCTTTTATTACATTTTGACATTATGAGCTGATTAATTATTATTTCTGTCTGTTCTGTTGTTGTTTGTCAATAACATGGACATCAAACAAATAAGATCAAATTATTGAAATATCGACCATATGAACTTATTATTTCCAGAGAAAGTTTCAGGAAGTTTCTCCGCCTGTCAGACGCTCACTGACTGTCTGCACACGGCGAGACGTCCACACGGGACAAAGACTGACTGGAGACAGCTGGACCGAGTTTTAGGATTAGTTCACATCAAACGATCGAGACTCGATGATCTGTCTTCAGTTGTCTTCAGTCTTCAAGATGTCTTTACTGGTCCTCAGGAGATCGGACACATAATAACTCAGTCCATCATAGTCCAGCAGCAACATTCATAGTTTTCATGTGACCTCACGTCCGTTTGTGGGAACGTTCCCTCGGAACAAAGCCGTCTTCTGCTGCTCGCCAGCTGAATGGACTGCGTTGTTTCGCCAAACTGCCGGCCAGATGAGCTGACGGACGAGGAGACAAACCCAGGCTGTGTTTCACCAGAACCTCGTCCGACAAAGAGAACCCAGAAAGGAGACTGGATTTAAGCCATTAAATGTCCCTCTGTCCCACTGAAGATACTGACTACAAGCACCCTGAAACTACCCACAACCACGAGCTAATGTTCGATAGCTAACGTTAGCTAATTAGCTCTGACCTTTGCTTTGACAATGAAGAATTTCTTATCCTTCACCTCCCAAACAGCAGCATTACTGACTCCAGATCAGAAACATGAACGGTCTGTACTTCTGTCCGTGTTCCTCCTGGTGCAGAACGAGGTGACGGGTTCTCTACGAGACGCATGTAAACATCACCAACGTGGTTTTTAGTGACTCAAATATGTCGGCGGTGCTGTCGATGGATCATAAGTGCACAAAACTTGTAGTTTGTTTTCAGTCCAGAGTTGAGCCGCCATGTTGGCCTCCAGGTCACCGCTCATGTCACATGACTGGAAACTAATAAAACCCTTTTTTTCAAAGCTGCTGACACAGCTGGAGCGAGCCGGAGCGAGCCGGAGCGAGCCGGAGCGAGCCGTTTACGGACGTTACCGCTCATCAGTGTGAATTTGGACCCTTCTGGAACTGTTCAGATTCTTCAGATTCTTTTTCGTCCTCTTCAGTCGTATTTTGATCTCATATAAACTGCAGCACCCACAGCACGTTTCACAGATACGCATGAAATCACACCCGGACGCACAAAAAAGTCTCCTGGACCCAACAAGAAGTCGGCCATTTTGAATTTCGTGGTGAATTTTGGCGTTTTTTAACATGTATTATAACAAACTCCTCTTTAATCAAAAATGAAGCATTAATCATAACGACTGAATTCAGTGTGAACCATCAAGACAACTTTGTGACCAGAAGTTATTAAAACACTTTACTGGTATAAATCTGCACCAAACTTCAGTCAGAAAAACATTAAGATGCTGCGTTTCATTCGCGTTGCCCTGACGCCACGTTGAATGATAATTTTTCGTCATAACACAGGAAGTTGCTATAACTTCTGTGCCTGAAGACGTTGCCACACGCCCCGACTCACTGCTCGCAGAGAACGATCCTCAGATGTCCTCAATAAAAAAAAGTCTTATCGATTTAAAACTTTTCCTTCCTGTCTGTCTCTCAGACTCCACCAGGTGTATTTCGACGCCCCCACCTGTAAGAGCGGGAACACAGAGCGTTACTTCCTGGTTGGTGACTACTCGTCCTCGGCCGAGTTCTTCGTCACCATCGGTGTCTTTGCCTTCCTCTACTCCACAGCAGCTCTCAGCATCTACGTCTTCTTCTTTGAGAAGTACAAGGAGAACAACAAGGGTCCTCTGATCGTAAGTTCACCGACCGGACTGCGCCGCCCCACATCGCCGTCAGGTGACCTCTGACACGTCACTCATACAGTCTGTCTTTGTGTGTGTGTGTGTGTGTGTGTGTAGGACCTGGGTGTGACCGCAGTGTTTGCCTTCATGTGGTTGGTCAGTTCGGCGGCCTGGGCCAAAGGTCTGTCCGACGTGAAGACAGCGACCGACCCGGACAAAGTGATCACTCTGATCTCCGCCTGCGACGAACCGGAAAACCACTGCCGTGAAGTCCACGACCCGGTCATGTCTGGACTCAACACCTCTGTGGTAAGACCAGGACCGAGTCTGCAGGTCAGGACTGTCGAGTTCAGGACCACATGACACATGTCGAGTCCCGAGTCAGACCCCGAGATACGGGACAGTGACTCAGCTGATACCAGAACAAAACACTGACTGATTCATGATCGACAGATCGATCGATAAAGAAAATAATCAGCACAGAATTTTTTTTGACCTATTTTTCATTTGACATGATTGTGACAGAATTAATTAATTAATTGATTAATGAAGAAAATGATGATCAGATGAATCAACAATGATCGTATCTGTTTCTTCATCTTCATCGTCTTCCAGGCGTTTGGTTTTATTAACCTGATCCTGTGGACGGGGAACCTCTGGTTCGTCTTTAAGGAGACCGGCATCATCGCTCCCTTCATGCGAGCTCCGCCCCCTCAGGAGAAAGCCGCCGCACCGGACGCCTACGGCCAGCAGGGGGCGTACGAACAGGACCCCTACGCCAGCAACCAGGGAGGATACCAACCCGACTACAGCCAGCAGGGATACAACCAGGTGACTCAGCTGCGGAACCACAGGGTTCTACCCAGAACCTTTAACCTAGAACCACCTGCTAAAGGTTCCACTCAGAGCCTGTATAAGAGGTTCTAAAGGAGAACCAACTCTATGGTGCCAGATTACTGCAGAATATTTACTCAGATTACTGCAGTGGATTTACTCAGATTACTGCAGTGTATTTACTCAGATTACTGCAGAATATTTACTCAGATTACTTCAGTATATTCACTCAGATTACTGCAGTGTATTTACTCAGATTACTTCAGTATATTCACTCAGATTACTGCAGTGTATTTACTCAGATTACTTCAGTATATTCACTCAGATTACTGCAGTGTATTTACTCAGATTACTTCAGTATATTCACTCAGATTACTTCAGTATATTTACTCAGATTACTTCAGTATATTCACTCAGATTACTTCAGTATATTTACTCAGATTACTGCAGTATATTTACTCAGATTACTTTAGTATATTTATTCAGATTACTTTAGTATATTTACTCAGATTACTTCAGTGTATTTACTCAGATTACTGCAGTATATTTACTCAGATTACTTCAGTATATTCACTCAGATTACTTCAGTATATTTACTCAGATTACTTCAGTATATTTACTCAGATTACTGCAGTAGTTTGTAGTCTGTGTCATGCTGTTCGTGTCTCCTCAGGATGCAGAGTACGGTCAGGGCTACAGCCAGCAGGGGGCGCCCACCTCTTTCTCCAATCAGATGTGAACTGACAGGAAGCAGGTGAGTCACACAGGAAGTAAAGGCTGATTGGTCCGTTAAATTAAGTCATTTTGTTTATTTATTTATTTTTTATGGTGACAAGCCAAAAACAGCCTTCATGGTTCTTGTTAGAACCTTTAGTACGTATCACTGTCAGAGAACACGCAACATGTTCCTGCAGCTAAAAAAATAAAAATAAATCTTTGATTGAGGGGTTGTTTGGTAAACGCAAAAGTTTTCAGATTTTGTCAGTATGATTAATCGATTAATTGATCATTAATATTACCAATGATTGATCAAGGAAAGAGCTGACAGTGTGCAGTGTGCACAAATACACAACAACACATACACACAACAACACAACAACACAAACACACAACAACACATACACACAACACACAACAACACAAACACAAACACACAACAACACAAACACACAACAACACAACAACACAAACACAAACACACAACAATACAAACACACAACAACACAAACACACAACAACACATACACACAACACACAACAACACAAACACAAACACAAACACACAACAACACAAACACACAACAACACAACAACACATACACACAACAACACAAACACAAACACACAACAATACAAACACACAACAACACAAACTGATGGAGGCAGCAGTTCTCTGAGATAAAATCACTGACTTGGTGTCAGAAGAGTCTGTCTGACAGAAAAGTAAAGTAAATGTAACAGATTACAATTATTTTAAAATTCAGTTACATGTAACTGATTACTCCCAAACACTGCTGTGATTTTAGCCAAGCAAAGATCAACAAGAACCCAGATATCAACACTATAAATGATCAAGAACCAAGATATTAATCGAAAACCTGAATATGAAAACAAAAGATGATCAGGAGTCAATAAATCAACAGTAAACATCATCAGACAGCTGATTGATGATCGAACACTTTGATCAGAACCAGATTTACTTTGTTTTTATTTATGTTTCATCAAATCAACGTCCTTTATTTAATTTGTTGTTTGTCATGTTTGTGTTTCCTCCTCAGAAAGCGTCGGAGTGAACCAACAGTGGGTCGCCTGCAACCTACCCACAATGCAACACTCCTGTCTGTCTGCAGAGTTACTGGGTGGGGTGGGGGGAGGGGAGGGAGGGTTTAGATGTTCACTATAATGAATCGATGTGTAAATGATAAAAAGAGAGATATAAATAACAAATCCACAACTTGAACAAAACAACAACAACAACAACAACAGCAGCAGCCTGACAACAACAACAATAGAAACAAAGTGGTGATGTTGATAAGAGTTCTTCATATATAATCTGTGGACAGAATGTATGTTTGTGTTGTATAGATATGATCACTGAACAGATATATAATATAGACTGAACTGTTTATTCATGTTTCCTATTGAAATATGCCCCGCCCCCCCATCGTATGCCCCGCCCCAAGATCAACAGACCAGAATCACACCGGCCAATCATGAAGCTGTTCAGACTGGGTTCACACTGAGACAAACCAGATCCAAACCTGATCCAAACCAGATTTATGGAACTGGATCCTCGTGCGTCCGGCAGCGTCACCTCCAGCTGTTTGCTCTTTGTCTTGCTGCATGTAAATATCAACACAGGAAGTGATGTCACTCTGGAGACGCAGTGAACCCAGTCTGGACCGCGGCTTCACGGTGACGCCGGCTGGAAACTGGATCCAGAGCGGCTCCTCGTCATTACAGTTTGCACTGTTTGTGTTTGATTGATTGATTGATTGATTGATTGATTGATTGATTGATTGATTGATTAATTAGCTGTCTGTTACATTCCTGATGCTCTCAGAGGAGAGCGCGCTGACAAACGTCCGTCTGAATCATCACAACCAAACCTGAGATCACATGACTTAACAACAGCAATGGTAACCATTGCTGTTGTTGCTCGTTGCCTGGCAACCGTGAGCTCCTAACTTCAGAGAGGAAAAATGCTGCATCACTGAATCAGGATGTTTTTTCTGGTTTGGTGTCAAATCAAAGATCAAAGTGTGAACACGATAATTTATTCAAATTAAACTCTGAGGTGAAGCGGCTTCAGTTACCGTGGTGATCATGTTAGCTAGCTAGGCTAATGTCTTTACTGCTGGACTGGCATCATTTATTTATATAAAACCAGCAAAATGACACTGAAATGCTACAGTTAGCCTACAGAGGTTAGCGAGTGTTTGCTAGCTAGGCTGCCTCAAACCTGGCATGGACGAGATGTTTGCAACTAAACATGTTGACAACTTACAGAAATAATTGTTAAATCAACATATTTCTTTAATCAACATGAGAAATTAATTAATTAACATTTTCTGTGTCCACTGAATGTGACGTAGCACCAAACAGAAAACAGCTAACATGAACAACGTGTCACACTGAGTCATCAAGTAAAACAAAATGGACACCAGGGGGAAACTGTGCTGGTTCAGTTATGGTCAACATAATTTACATGAAACTTAAATCTGTGGTGATGTTAGCTTTGCTGCACCAGGACAACAGATTATTTATAACAAAATGGTTAAAACAAACAAGTCAAGTAGCTAACACTAGCTAACTCAGCCAGCTAATGTTCAGCTAACTGCTCCTGACAACACCCACCACAGCTCCTGTGTCCACTCAATGTGATGTAGCATCGGACAGATGCTAACATGAGCGCAATCATGTCAAGAAAAATGGATGCCAGGGAGCTAAGCTAGTTAGCTTATGGTTAATATAGTACAATCTATGGTTAGTTTATGTTAGCTTTGCTGCTTCAAGACAACAGATTCTGTCAAATTTCTGACAAAACGGAAGAAATGAGTAGCTAACACGAGCTAACTTAGCTAGCTAGCATTAAGCTAACTGCTCCTGATCCATCCACCACAGCTCCGGGGTCGACTGAAAATCACAGAAAATGGCTGACATGAAAACCGCGTCACACTGAGTGATGAAGACAAACAAAATGGCCGCCTGAGGACTCCGTGTGCTTCCTTTAGAAAAGAAGGAAGCTTTTTAAAATTGGACTAAATTAAAGATTTGAAATGTTCCGACGGACGTTTCTGTCAGCGTACAACTTCCTGTTTTTTTATTTGTCTTCTCTCAGCTGTCAGCCAATCGGCTGCAGCCGTGAGCAGTTTTTGTAAAAGTCTTCTGGAAAGTTCTGGGTGTGAAAAATAAGAAAAAACCTTGATGCTTCTTCTTCTTTGGTTGTTTTTTTCTGTTGAGTTTTTGGGAAAGTGTTTTAGCGTCGGTATCTTCCTCCGCATGGTGACGTGTTTCTCTGCTCGTGTTGTTCAGTAACTGATGATCAGTGTGACTCCACCTGTTCTCCTCTACAGGTGTGTGTGTGTGTGTGTGTGTGAGTGTGTGTGTGTGTGTGAGCGTGTGTGTTTTCACTCTCATTATCTGTCTATTCTTCTGCTGTATCTCTCTACCCCTCTCTCTCTCTTTCACCCTTTTCTTTTTCTTCTCTTTCTTTTTTTTAACCTCCATCTTTTTCTTTCTGTCACAATCTTTGAATCTTTGCTCCTTTTCTTCTTCTGTTCTTTAATCTTTATTTCTTTTCTTTCTTCCTCCTCTTCTCTGTCTTGTCCTCCTCCCGTTCTGTTCTTCCTCCTCCTCCTCCTCTCTTTCTTCCTCTCTGTCGTTCTTCTCGTCGTTCTACTTCGTGACTCTCCTCTCCGCCTCTGTGATGTAACTTCCCGTGTGATGATATTCTATTCAGCATCAGTAACCATGGCGACAGTGTTGACAGTGATGATGATGATGATGATGTGTGTGACTTGTTGCTATGGAGACCTCCCCCCTCCCCCCGCTGTGTTTATTCAGTGTAAAGTTTCAATAAACGACAAACTCGTCTCAGCCGACCTCCGACTCTGTTTGTGAACGAGTGAATGAATGAATGATCGCTCTCTCCCTTCTTCTCCTCCTCCCCTCCTTCTTGTCTCTCCCTCTTTCTTCTTTCCTTCCATCCCTCCTTCCTCTCTATTTTCCTCCCCTCGTCTCCTCACTTGTCTGTTTTTCTCTCCTCCTCTCCTCCTCCATCTCTCCTCCCACCTGGTCTCTCCTCCTTCCATCCTTCCCTCCCTCCTCACCCATTGTGGCTCCTCCTCTCTCCTCCTCCTCTTCCTCTCTCTCCTCCTCCTCCTCTCTCCTCCTCCTCTTCCTCTCTCCTCCGGAACGTTCCTTCCAGCGTTCTGCTGGGTAACCCTCCCACAATGTCCAAAGAACGTTGTGCAAATGTTTTTGTTTCAACATAACGTTCCTAAGACGTTCTAATAACCTCATGAAAACAACGTCTCTGAACTAACCTTCACAGTAGAACATTTGAAACCCAAACATCAATGGTAAAAGTTATTAAGAACCTCAATATCAACACTAAAGATCATCTAGAACCCAGATATCCGTTCTAAAAATGGTCACACAGGAACATGTAAGAAATGTTCCAAGAACCAAAAATAAAGGTTCCCAGAATGTTTTGGGAACCAAATTCTGCTCACTGTGCTTCTCTTTACTGTCTCCTGTTCCTTGTCTCCTCTCTGGTTTCCTCTCTTGTCTCCTTCCTTGTGTCCTTGTCACCCCCCCCATTGTGGCTCCTCCCCCCTCCTCCTCTCCTTCTCTCTGTTTCCTCTCTCTCTCCTCTCCCTTCTTCTCACTCAATATCTCTCCCCCTCCCTCGTCTCCCTCGTCACGGCTCCTCCCCCTCCCTCGTCTCCTTCGTCATGGCTCCTCCCCCTCCTCCCCCTCCCTGTTATCAGATGAGTGGCTGCAGATAGTCTCAGTGTGTGTGTGTCAGTGTGTGTGTTCAGTCAGTAGCATGGCGTCTCTCAGCCTCCTGCTGCTCAGCACCGCTCTGCTCCACGCCGCCCAGGTAAGACTCACACACGCACACACACACACACACACACACACTCTCTGACGTGTATGTGTTCATGTATGTGCTGATTTATCATCATGGTGCTGCTGTGTCGTCACGGTAACCTGAGAGTGATGCAGAGTGATGTCGCTGCTGTTTATCTTCTGTCAACACGGTTACATCACTGTGTGTGTGTGTGTGTGTGTGTGAGACGTTTCCATCTGATATATTGATTATTGATCAGGTTGATCAGCACAGAGACAAATGGAGGCTCTGGGAGAACCCTGTGGATCATGTCTGTTCAGATGTGTGTGTGTGTGTGTGTGTGTGTGTGTGTGTGTGTGTGTGTGTGTGTGTGTTTGTGCGTGGTG